>CM008281.1:26806233-26832342 GCA_002319775.1 Fagopyrum tataricum | reverse complement strand
CTTTGAGTCAGTTCTACGTATGCTTCTGTTTTAGGTTCAATAAAACCCGGATCATAGATTTTATGATGTGATGGATGAATAAGGGTTTCGATTATTTGATACACAACTTAGTTGTATGCAGTTTTTATTAATTAATATTATGAATATTGTAGCTCGTGTGTCATTACTTTTTGACTGGTCGCCAAGTTGTCCTACTGAGATGTTTAGGTGTACAGTTGAAGTATAACATAATTTGAAGGTTTGATTAGCCACACCATCTTAGCATTTTAATGTTCAGTTCCAGAATAATTGTTTGTTATATACGTAAATAGGGTTGATCAATAATTGTCACGTCCAGATCTTGGACCACCCTGTCCACTTTCCCAGATAACATCCAAAATTTACACGGTTTAGAATATATGGTTCGAGACTGGACCGGGCGATAACATCCAAAATTGACTGGACCTTAATTTCCGACATGATTTTCCATTCCACTCCAAATTTACACGGCCCTAATTCTTCTCTCATCTTTGGGCCTCTCACTATATATGAAATAAAAGACTGAAATGCCTAAAAATAAATCGAATACAATATCCGAATCGCAATATATATGGATAGAAAGTTGGAGGGAGCTAGCTCCCTGTAGATGAAAACAAGTCTTCATCCAAATGGGCCTTTACACACAGAAAGCACATTACCCTAAATTTTCAGAGGTCTAATTTTTTTTAGGGAAATTCCGGTTGGTACTGATAGATTTTATTGGGTCAGATATGATGTGAGGGTCCATCGTACGTGATGCAGGAGCATCTCAAGACCTAGCCCGAATGGAGATCATGAGCATAAAAGCTAGGAAGCACGGAGTGTTGATCACTCTAAGGAGAAAGAGAGGAAGAATTAAGGACATATGTGAAGGAGATTATCCATGGAAGTGATGAGAATACCATTTCCGGAGATACATTAAAGACCATTGATTGAAGATGGGAGATGACATGCATGATCACGTATGCATGGGCAAGGTGGAGAGCTCGAGAGGCTTGCAAATGCTACGTGGAAATGATAAGATATGCTTTGGACGTTTTTTTTAAATCTCTAATTGGGCTTATTTAAATGTTAAATAAGACCTTAATTAGATATATTATTTTCAGCGAGTGATGTTATTTGGACGCGCAAAATTTACGAACGGGGTGAGGAGCGAACGGGCTCGCTTCCGCTCCATGTTGGGGCGGAAGCGGAGTCCAATTCCGCATGAGCCCTATATTTAAGGCTTTGGGCGGAAACAGCTCCTCATTCCGCAAAAAAAAAACGTGAAAAGCTCCTTTTCCCCCGTTGCCGGTTTTCCTTCCACGCTGCCTTCGCCGCCGCCGCCGCCCGTCTCCGGCGAACAGTTATTTTTTTCTTTTTTTTCTTCTTCTTATTCCGTATCGCATACACATGGAGGGTTCGGATTCTCCCCCTCCTAGGGCTGGAAGAACACTCAAAGAACGGTTTAAGGTACGTTTTATACGTTTTTATCTATTTTTTGTTTATTTTTTAATTGTAGGCTCGAAAATTATTAGTTTAGAAAATTTTGGTTAGTTTAGGAATTATTGGAATTGGATCTTATATGAACATTATTTTAGGAAAATTTGGTTGGTTTAAGAAGAATTGGAATTGAATCTTATATGAACATTAATTTAGGAAGATTCGGTTAATTTAGGAAGAATTGAAATTGGATCTTATATGAATGAACGTCAAGTTGTAATTGTGTATTCCGGCAAGATAATTTTTTTTACAAAATATATCTGAAATTATATAATATGTAAATTTAAAAATGGAAAATTTTATCTGAAAAAAAAAATTCATATAGTCATGCAAAATATTATAGACAAAAGAAGCGTGATAGTAGAGTGGTCACTACATCTGCCCGTCGAGCTGCTAAAGCTCGACGGGATAGACTTGCCTCCACATCGGTCAAGGTGCCTGTAGATGGAGTTGCAGAGGAGGAGCCATATGAGAGAGGATGTTGGGGCACCATCATCGATGCGCCCGGGTTATACTACGGACGACTCCGTTGATGACGAGCCACACCTAGACGACATTGTAGGTGGTGAGCATGAGCAGATACATGTCCCACAGGAGCAGCAGCGGGAGGATACTGAGTATTATTACGATTATGTTGAGGAGCAGTATCAGGAGCAGGCACCACAGATGCCTGCTCAGGAGGAGGAGGAGGAGGAGCTTCCTCAGGAGGAGGTGTTATTGAGATGTTATACTGACCACAAAGCGAGCGTGATATGGACTCAGAGGGTATAAATTTATTATCCACCAAATATATAATTTATTTTTGTAATCGATATAAGATAATGTTAATTTTAATTTTAATAAATTATTATAGGAGGATCCTGAGATAGTCAAGGTTGGTAAGAGGCTTGATGGGATAGACAGAGTACGAAGGTGGCATAGGGATATTTATGACCCAGACACATGGTTTGGCTTGGCGAGAGTCAATGGACTTACTGACTTGGAGGACCTTAACTTTGGTGGAGTCGACTACTGCTTGATTACTGCGTTCGTTAAGAGGTGGCACCCCGAGACGAACACTTTTCATATACCGTGGGGGGAGATGGGCATAGCATTGCACGATGCGCATGTTATTATGGGTCTTGCTATTGAAGGAGATGCTTTACTGACCGATTTGGATGATACTGCTAGGCAGGAGTGGCTTGTACATTCTTTTGGATTATCTGCTTCTACAGCTGGCACTAGCTGCAAGAAGCTTTTTTGCAAGACTGTTAGGTCTACAACCACAACCATGTTAGGCCGTACAGATGTGAGAGCCCTTTTCTTTCGGACCGAGTTTTGGTCCTTAGCCGAGATTGGATTGGTCGAAATTGGTCTTTCCGCACCCGCGGGCAGGACTGCCGCTACTGCGGGTTTCCGCCCCTGTGGCTCAGGGAACCGACCCTGCGGTTTCCGGCGGCTGCAGCCGGTTTTGTTGACTCCTTTGACCCGTGCTTTACCCTTTGCTTACTTCTTTCTTTCCCTTGGCTGATCAAGGGTTTCATCTTCACTTCTCTTCCTCAGTGCTCACGTCCTCCTTGCTTCTCCTTCACCTTCTTTTGATCGTGCTCTTGTTCTCCTTGGAGTTTTGCTTGAAAGTTGTGCTTTGTGGTTGAAGATGATGCTAGTGATGTGTATGCTGAGTTTGGAAGCCAACTACTGATGTGTGTGACTCTCCCTACAGCCTAGGATCTTCAGTAGTGGTGAGTTCTTGCTTCTTCTCCTTCTCTTCTTCTTTGTTTCCATCTCCTTAGCTTAGGATTAGATGTTTGGACATAGGATGATGTTGGAATGTGTATGTTGTTGCATGTGTGTGAATTGGATGAGAGAAGACGTGAATTGATCACGTGAAGAGCCAAAGAGAAGCCGCGGGTTCACGTTATGCACAGACGCCGCCCCCGCGCCTAGAAGCCGCCGCCCCTGCGGAAGACGTGCCGCAGCGCCAGCGCCTTGCCTGCGTCCCATGTCACCGCGCCTGCGGCTGATCCCTGCCGCGCTTGCGGGTTGTCTACTCCGCTCCTGCGTCTCTTGATCACGCAGGTGCGTCTTGTCCCGGGACTACCCATAGTTGGGTAGCTCCTTTCCTTTCCTAGTATGAGGGAACTAGTACCATGCTAGGTATCGGTTTATGATGAGTATGATATAGATATGCCGGTTACGGCTTTAAGGTTTACGAGTTGGATATGATCCTTATGGATCCCTTGGGTCTAGGTGTGACTCTTTGTGTGATAGTAGATTGATATGTATATATGTATGCCTTGTATAGGCCGTGTTGTCCTCTAGATTGGAGTGGACGTATCTGAGAGTTGATCATAGTCGGGATTACTTCCGAGACTGAGGTAAGTCCATAGGACTTACTTAGCTGCCATCTCTACATTGGATGTTGCATGAGTGGTGCACGTTTATGCTACTAGCATGTGATATTGTTATTACCGACCTATGGTTTAGTGACTGCCCATTGTAGGGCGTGACAACTATCCTTTCATCCCGCTGGGAGACTGGAGGTTCTCTACGGGAAGGTCAATTCTGGATTGTGGGGCGGGCTTTCCTCACTCCCATCGGGTATACAGGGTTGGTGACCGCATCACCACTCCAGCTACCATTAGCACCGAGAGGCGAGGGTTATATTCCTCGTGTCACATATATTCATATTGATATCCTTATATATACGATATGAGTGTTGGACTATATTTATAAAGATTATAAAATGGGTAAATGCGTGATATCATGATGAGGTGTTTAATAAAGATTATAAAATGGGCTTTCCTCACTCCCATCGGGTATACAGGGTTGGTGACTGCATCACCACTCCAGCTGGCATTAGCACCGAGAGGCGAGGGTTATATTCCTCGTGTCACATATATTCATATTGATATCCTTATATATACGATATGAGTGTTGGACTATATTTATAAAGATTATAAAATGGGTAAATGCGTGATATCATGATGAGGTGTTTAATATTCTTGATATGTGATTGTGCTTATGTTCATCTTATATATATATATATATATATATATATATATATATATATATATATATATATGTATGGTTAGCTAACGGTTTTATACCGTGTTGTAGATCCCTCGCAGGTTAGGAGAACTGCAGAGTGATCCAGAGAGGGTGATCTGCTGAGGGCTCCGTACACTAGGTCGTCCTCGTGGGTTTGGGACTTTTGATCTTGTATATATTCGTTATGTTTTGATTGTACTCAGCAGTACTCTGTATAAACATTTTGATATTTATATATCAGTTTCATGTTTTGTTTTAATCTATTTGTACCTTGTTGTAAGATCAGTGAAATTGTTGTCAGGCTAGGTTCAGGATCCATTGTGAGATCCTAGCCCAGTAGCACTCCGAGTCCTACGGATTTGGGGTGTTACAAAGTTGGTATCAGAGCCCAGGTTGACAACAATGACACTTGTAATCTGCGATAAAGGTCGAATAGATAAATAAACAGAACCCGAAAGGGGTCTGACTTTTCAAAATATTTTTGGTTTGAAATGAGTACAAACGTTTTGGGTTAGTGTGTACGTGAAGCCATCACCCCTCTGAAGATCTCGACAGTACAGGTATATATATATAGATAGATACTATTTGATGTGATGTGTGATATATATATCTATACATACGGCATATATATAGCCTTCTAAGTTAGGTTTATGTCCTCTACAAATGGTTCATAATAGAGCCCTACCTGCAACTGGACAAGGTAGAGGTAGACCCCCTCTAGGTAGAGGACGGGGTAGGACTCCTGCTGCTGATTTACGTGCAGCAGAGGAGATCCACGACGATGTTGCTGAGAGTGTCGTTCTCGAGATTGGGAACGGGGCAGCTGGGAGGCAGGAATAACAGTGAGCCCGGTCAGATGGCTCAGATCGTGTCTCCATGGAGGGACCAGCCTTCCGAGAGTATATCAGACGGGTAGAGGAGGCCGACAAAGGTAGGCAAACGTGCTCCTGATCTGCCCGCACATGAGGATCCACTGGGAGATCCCATACAGTGACTCAGGTGCCAGCTGTACCGGCACCTGCTGCTGAGATTCCTCCGGTTCGAGAGGAGCATAGAGGGCCTCGACTAGACAGTTGGTTGAAGGCATTTCATCAGTTGGGAGTACCCCCTTTCTCTGAGAAGGTGGGGTTAGAGGTGGAGTTGTGGATAGGGCATGTGGACTCGGCTTTAGAGTCTATCAGATGTCTAGCTGACAGGCAGATAGAATTGGTGCAGACTTTGTTCAGAGATTTGGTACAACACTGGTGGAGGTCAGTACGGAGTCAGGTTCTCAATTATGACCAGATGAGGAATATGATCAGAGAGCGTTTCTGCCCTGCCTCACTGAGGAGGGAGATACTGTGCGACTTTGTTGAGGCTGGATTTGATGATGTACTAGTCTCAGAGGCCATTAGGAGGTTTCAGGAGGAGCTGACTTTATTGGGTCCAGCTGCACCTCCTGTTGATCAGCATGTTTATCTTTTCTCTCGACGATTGAGGGATCGTACCCGAGCCTATATGGCGGGTTTTCATTGTGAGTCCTTGATGGACTATCAGGACAGAGCTGCAGACTATGAGAGAGAGAGAGAGCTGGGCAGAGGAGAGCTTCTCAGGCCGGAGGGTCTGAGAAGAGACAGCGTACGGGGCAGGCTAGTGGTACTACTGGAGCTGCTAGTGGTGGGCGTAGTCAAAGACGCCAGGGTCGTTCTGTATCTGCACCAGCTACAAAGAAGGGACGACAGTGTTATAACTGTGGAGATCCAGGACATATGAGGCCAGAGTGCACGAGGCCATTAGTGACGTGTTTTACCTATGGTAGACAGGGTCATCGAGCCGTTTACTGCCGCCAGGGTGGAGCTGCATCTCAGCAGGGTTCTTCTCCTGCCAGTGTAGCGGGAGGTGGGCAGAGGCCTCCTCAGCAGCAGCAGCAGATATAGGGACAGTAGAGAGTCCCAGATCGCCCTACGGCTCAGGGATCTGCTCTTGGGCCGAGTAGAGGCACAGGCCGTGGTGGGAGCACCACTGATATCAGAGGCCCACAGGGTCGTGTTTTTGAGCTGAGGAGTGCAGAGGAGCCAGTTGCACCTACTGCTACAGGTACCATTCTGATTCATCGTTTACTTGTTAGAGTTTTATTTGATACTGGTGCTACGCACTCTTTTATTTCTGATGCTTGTGTAGAGCGTCTTGGTTTAGATACAGTTGAGGGGATGCCCTTTATTATAGGGTTACCCGATGGTGGTAGGGTCAGAGGTACCCGTGAGATTTACGGTTGTCCCATTTCTGTAGGGACCCGTGTGTTACTAGTTGACTTCTTTGTCATGCCATTAGAGCATTAAGAAGTCATTCTAGGTATGGACTGGATGGATAGACACTCTGCAGTCTTAGATGTAGGTAGGAGGATGTTACCCTCTCTACCGAGTTAGGCCAGATAGAGGTTTTCCGAGGTTGGGACCTTGGAAAGACAGGTACGGTTATCAACGTTATACGGGCAGCCAGATTGATTGCACATGGTTGCGAGGTCTTCTGTTGTTATGCCATGAAGGAGGGGGAAAGTCCAGCTGTAGAGGACATCCCAGCCGTTTGTGAGTTCACAGATGTGTTTGCTGAGCCGTCCAACTTGCCGCCTCAGAGGAGTGTGGATTTTGGGATTGAGTTAGAGCCTGGTACAAGACCCATCTCGAAGGCCCCATACCGGATGACGCATGTTGAGATGCTGGAGCTGAAGAAGAAACTTGAGGAGTTGGCTGAGAAGGGCTTCATTCGCCCTAGCGTGTCCCCATGGGGAGCACCTGTCCTCTTCGTACGAAAGAAGGACGGATCACTAAGGTTATGTATAGATTACGGAGAGCTGAACAAGGTGACCATCAAGAACATGTATCCACTGCCTCGTATTGATGATTTGTTAGATCAGCTACAGGGAGCGACTGTGTTCTCCAGGATTGATCTTTGTTCAGGTTATCACCAGCTGAGGGTGAGAGAGCAGGATGTGCAAAGAACAGCATTCCGGACCAGATATGGCCACTACGAGTTTGTAGTGATCCCATTTGGGCTTACGAATGCCCCAGTCGTCTTTATGGAGTTGATGAACAGTATCTTCATCGACTTCCTGGATCAGTTTGTGGTGGTTTTTATTGATGATATTCTGGTATACTCTCATAGTGGAGAGGAGCATGCAGGACATCTGAGGACTGTATTGCAGGTTCTTTTGGGACGTCCATGGCAATTTGATAGGAGAGTTAAGCATGATGGTTTTACTAATAGGCATACCTTTGAATTTAATGGTCAAACACTAACTCTTAAGCCTATGACACCATTGCAGATTGCTGAATTTTATGAAAAGAAGAAGGAGTTGGGTGTGGAGAAAAATGAGGTGAAAAAGAGAGGGGATAGCTCACGGCCTAAATCAGAACCCACGGCCAAGACTAGTACCACCCTATTAGCCACACCTTCTAGTGTCCTTCTAGCATCCAAGGAGGAGTACATCCTAGATTACACCCCTTTAGATGCCATTCTTGTGAGCTTGTGCAAGAGCTTAGTGACTTTGAGTGATGAAGCAAAGGCCACCCTACCTAAGCCCATCCTAGCTATCCTAGATGAGTTTAGTGATGTGTTTCCCGACGAGATTCCGGTTGACCTTCCACCTTTTAGAGGTATTGAGCACCAAATAGATCTTATTCCCGGTGCTACACTCCCAAACCGTCCAGCCTATAGGATGAACCGTAAGGAGAGCCAAGAGATCCAAAACCAAGTGCAAGAACTCCTAGATAAGGGTTATGTAAGGGAGAGTTTGAGCCCTAGTGCCGTTCCCGTCCTCTTAGTGCCTAAGAAGGACAATACATGGAGGATGTGTGTTGATTGTAGAGCCATCAACAACATCACCATTAAGTACCGCCATCTTATCCCACATTTAGATGACATGTTAGATGAGTTGAATGGAGCCACATTGTTCTCTAAGATAGATCTTAGGAGTGGGTATCACCAAATCAGAATGAGGGAGGGAGATGAGTGATAAACGGCATTCAAGACCAAGTTTGGTCTTTATGAGTGGCTAGTGATGCCATTTGGTTTAACCAATGCTCCTAGCACATTTATGAGATTGATGAATCACATGTTGAGACACTACATTGGTAGGTTTGTTGTGGTTTACTTTGATGACATCCTCATCTATAGTAAGTCACTTGAAGAGCATGAGGAACATTTGAGGGAAGTACTTGCAACTCTTAGAATTGAATATTTGTATGCTAATTTGAAGAAATGTGAGTTTAGTACTAATCAAGTTGTTTTTCTTGGTTTTGTAGTGAGCACAAGAGGTCTAGAGGTGGATGAAGAAAAGATCAAGGCAATCCAGGAATGGCCTACTCCCACAACCGTCGGTCAAGTGAGGAGTTTCCACGGACTAGCAACCTTCTATAGACGCTTTGTGCGAGATTTTGTGGTGGTAGATTGATTTTCTAAAATGGCCCATTTTATTGCTTGCCATAAGACCGATGATGCTTATAATGTAGCTAACTTGTTCTTTAGGGATATTGTTAGATTACATGGAGTACCTAGGAGTATAGTGAGTGATAGGGATGTTAAGTTTCTTAGTTTCTTTTGGAAGACTCTTTGGGGTAAACTAGGGACGAAGTTGCTGTTTTCGACTTCTAGTCATCCTCAAACGGATGGTCAAACCGAAGTAACTAATAGGACATTAACAACCATTCTGGGGTAATTTATATGGGTTGAATCCTTTGACCCTTTTTGATCTTTCGCCGTTGCCCATAGAGGAGCGAGTAGATTTTAATACAGAAAAATAGGTGGAGATCATCAAGGAAATGCATGAAAGGACACGCAAAAGGCTAGAGGAGAAGGGGAGGCAAGTGGCGGCCAAGGCTAATAGGAACCGCAAGCAAGTGTTGTTCGAACCGGGAGACCTCGTGTGGCTGCATTTGAGGAAGGATAGGTTCCCGGAAAGGCGCAAGTCCAAGCTATCACCTAGGGGAGACGGACCATTCAAAGTACTACGTAAGGTTGGCAACAACGCTTATGTACTAGAGCTCCCGGAGGACTATGGAGTGAGTCCTACTTTCAACGTAGGAGATCTAAGTCCCTTTGAGTCATGTGATGCGGATGGTGATGATTCGAGGACGAATCCTTCCCAAGAAGGGGAGTATGATGAGGGACCATCACCAAAATCCCCTACTAGTCCTACAATGCAAGGGTCAATCACTAGATCAAGGGCAAGGGCAATTCAAGAGGAGGTGTCCAACTTGTTGGTGTCTTTAGCTCCTAAGGATACCATTGATGATCTATTGTTGATTGAGGCTTCCTTGGTCATGTTAATGACGATTCCCGACGACTTGGACGTGGAAGGGAGACCATGCACACGTGATTTGGAGCCATGCAAGAGCAAGGAAGAGACACTTGTCCCGGAATTGCAAGAAATGGAAGATTGAGGCTTTTGGAGCTTCTTTTGTATTTTATATCATCTTTTGGTAAAAAATACAAGACTTTTTATAACCTTTAGGCTCAAAACAATTTAAGGGTTATTTTTTATTTGTTTTAGTTGTTTTATTTTTTTTATTGTTTTTTTTTGACAAATGTTATTCCTTTTTTAGATAGGAGACTTTCTAGGCATAAAAAAAAGCCTCCCTTAGCTTCTTTCCTGATTAGATAGATTTTAGCCAATTGATAAACCGTCTCTTTGAAAGCTTTTGTTCCTATTCAGAAAATTCAATCAATAAAGTGAGCCATTGATTGAATCGTTGTGAATCCCTACTAGATTGTTCTTGTGTGTGTTAATCTCTTTAGAGATTGGTGCTACTAGGCAATACTAGTCCCTCCTTGTCCTTGTCTCCATTGAAGGCTTGTGTAAGGTTATAGAAGAAAGGGTTGAAGGCATCATCTTGCTTGGGTTTTGAACAATCTGATCAAGGTTCTTGTAAGGGAGTCTTTAGGTTCTTTTGGATCTACTTCTACCATACATTCCACGTTCCATTTCATTCTCTTTTCTTGCATTTTTTCCAACGCCATTTCTTCTTCTAAACAATCTAATTTTTGTGCCATTTGTCAAGGAAAAACGTCCATTGTTGGTCTTCGAGGATTCCCAATCTAGATCTAGTCATTTGCGGCCCCAATCCCGCATCATAAGTACAACCAACGCCTATCTACAAGGAGGAGAGTAGTAGAGACAACATAATCACATTGAACTATAATAGTTTTCAAATTGATGTATTATAGATCCACAACTAATCAACAAGGCTAGTTAATCACCAGGTTAGTCTATGCACTCATCTTCTTGTTTATTGTTGAGAGTTAAGTACAACCAATGCCTATCTACAAGGAGGAGAGCAGTAGAGGGAACATAATCAAATTTAACACTATAATAGTGTTCAAATTGATGTATTATAGATCCACAACGAATCAACAAGGCTAGTCTATTACTAGGTTAGTCCATGTACTCATCTCCTTGTTTATTGTTGAGAGTTAAGTACAACCAACGCCTATCTACAAGGAGGAGATTAGTAAATACAACATAATCAAATTGAACACTGTAATAGTGTTCAAATTGATGTATTATAGATCCATAACGAATCAACAAGGTTAGTTAATTATCAGGTTCGTCTATGTACTCATCTCCTTGTTTATTGTTATGAGTTAAGTATAACGAACACATATCTAGAACGAGGAGAGTAGTAGAGACAACAAAATCAAATTGAACACTATAATAGTGTTCAAATTGATGTATTATAGATCCACAACGAATCAACAAGGCTATTTAATCACTAGGTTAGTCTATGTACTCATCTCCTTTTTTATAGTTGAAAGTTAAGTACAACCAACGCCTATCTACAAGGATGAGAGCAGTTGAGACAACATAATCACATTGAACACTATAATAGTGTTACAATTGATGTATTATAGATCCACAATGAATTAACAAGGCTAGTTAATCACTAGGTTAGTCTGTGTACTCATCTCCTTCTTTATTGTTCAGAGTTAAGTACAACCAACGCCTTTCTACAAATAAGAGAGTAGTATAGACAACATAATCATATTGAACACTATAGTAGTGTTCAAATTGACTTATTATAGATCTATAACGAATCAACAAGACTAGTTAATCACGAGGTTAGTGTATGTACTCAATTCCTTGTTTATTGTTGAGAGTTAAGTACAACCAACGCCTATTTAGAAGAAGGTAAGCAGTGGAGACAACATAGTCAAAGAAGCTATATAATAGTTTTCAAATTGATGTATTATAGATCCAAAACGAATCACCAAGGCTAATTAATCACCAGGTTTGTCTATGTACTCATCTCCTTGTTTATTGTTAAGAGTTAAGTACAACCAACGCCTATCTACAAGGAGGAGAACAGTAGAGACAACATAATCAATGAGGCTCTATAATAGTGTTCAAATTGATGTATTATAAATCCACAACGAATGAACAAGGCTAGTTAATCACCAGGTTAGTCTATGTACTCATTTCCTTGTTTATTGTTGAGAGTTAAGTACAACCAATGCCTATCTACAACGAGGAGAGCAATAGAGACAACATAATAAATTGAACACTATAATAGTGTTCAAATTGATGTATTATAGATCCACAACGAATCAACAAGACTATTTAATCACTAAGTTAGTCTATGTACTCATCTCCTTATTTATTGTTGAAAGTGAAGTACAACCAACGCCTATCTACAAGGAGGAGAGTGGTAGAAACAACATAGTCAATTAAGCTCTATAATAGTGTTCAAATTGATGTATTATAGATCCACAACGACTCAACAAGGCTAGTTAATAAACAGGTTAGTCTATGTACTCATCTCCTTGTTTATTGTAGAGCATTAAGTACAACCAACGCCTATCTACAAGGAGGAGAGTAGTAGAGACAACATAAATAAATTGAACACTATAATAGTGTTCAAATTTATGTATTATAGATCTACAACGAATCAACAAGGCTAGTTAATCACCGGGTTAGTCTATGTACTCATCTCCTTGTTTATTGTTGAGAGTTAAGTACAACAACCACCTATCTACAACGAGGAGAGTAGTAGAGACAACATAATCAAATTGAACACTATAATCGTGTTCAAATTGATGTATTATAGATCCACAACGAATCAACAAGGCTAGTTAATCACCAAGTTAGTCTATGTACTCATCTCCTTGTTAATTGTTGAGAGTTAAGTACAACCAACGCCTATCTACTAGAAGGAGAGCATTTGAGACAACATAATCACATTGAACACTATTATAGTATTCAAATTGATGTATTATAGATCTACAATGAATCAACAAGGCTAGTTAATCACCAGGTTAGTGTATGTACTCATTTCCTTGTTTATTGTTGAGAGTTAAGTACAACCAACGCCTATTTAGAAGGAGGAGAGCAGTGGACACAACATAGTCAAAGAAGCTATATAATAGTGTTCAAATTGATGTATTATAGATCCACAATAAATCAACAACGCTAGTTAATCACCAAGTTAGTCTATATACTCATCTCCTTGTTTATTTTTGAGAGTGAAGTACAACCAACGCTTATCTACAAGGATGAGAGCAGTTGAGACAACATAATCACATTGAACACTATAATAGTGTTAAAATTGATGTATTATAGATCCACAATGAATTAACAAGGCTAGTTAATCACTAGGTTAGTCTGTGTACTCATCTCCTTCTTCATTGTTCAGAGTTAAGTACAACCAACACCTTTCTACAAATAAGAGAGTAGTATAGACAACATAATCATATTGAACACTATAGTAGTGTTCAAATTGATGTATTATAGATCTATAACGAATCAACAAGACTAGTTAATCACCAGCTTAGTGTATGTACTCAATTCCTCGGTTATTGTTGAAAGTTAAGTACAACCAACGCCTATTTAGAAGAAGGTAAGCAGTGGAGACAACATAGTCAAAGAAGCTATATAATAGTGTTCAAATTGATGTATTATAGATCCACAACGAATCAACAAGGCTAGTTAATCACCAGGTTTGTCTATGTACTCATCTCCTTGTTTATTGTTAAGAGTTTAGTACAACCATCGCCTATCTACAACGAGGAGAACAGTAGAGACAACATAATCAATGAGGCTCTGTAATAGTGTTCAAATTGATGTATTATAAATCCACAACGAATGAACAAGGCTAGTTAATCACCAGGTTAGTCTATGTACTCATCTCCTTGTTTATTGTTGAGAGTTAAGTACAACCAATGCCTATCTACAAGGAGGAGAGCAAAAGAGACAACATAATAAATTGAACACTATAATGGTGTTCAAATTGATGTATTATAGATCCACAACGAATCAACAAGGCTATTTAATCACTAGGTTAGTCTATGTACTCATCTCCTTATTTATTGTTGAATGTTAAGTACAACCAACGCCTATCTACAAAGAGGAGAGTGTTAGAGACAACATAGTCAAAGAAGCTCTATAATAGTGTTCAAATTGATGTATTATAGATCCACAACGAATCAACAAGGCTAGTTAATCACCAGGTTAGTCTATGTACTCATCTCCTTGTTTATTGTAGAGCATTAAGTACAACCAACGCCTATCTACAAGGAGGAGAGTAGTAGAGACAACATAATCAAATTGAACACTATAATCGTGTTCAAATTGATGTATTATAGATCCACAACGAATCAACAAGGCTAGTTAATCACCAAGTTAGTCTATGTACTCATCTCCTTGTTGATTGTTGAGAGTTAAGTACAACCAACGCCTATCTACTAGGAGGAGAGCATTTGAGACAACATAATCACATTGAACACTATTATAGTATTCAAATTGATGTATTATAGATCTACAATGAATCAACAAGGCTAGTTAATCACTAGGTTAGTCTGTGTACTCATCTCTTTCTTTCTTGTTCAGAGTTAAGTACAACCAACGCCTATCTACAAATAGGAGAGTAGTAGAGACAACATAATCATATTGAACACTATACTAGTGTTCAAGTTGAAGTATTATAGATCTATAACGAATCAACAAGACTAGTTAATCACCAGGTTAGTGTATGGACTCATTTCCTTGTTTATTGTTGAGAGTTAAGTACAACCAACGCCTATTTAGAAGGAGGAGAGCAGTGGACACAACATAGTCAAAGAAGCTATATAATAGTGTTCAAATTGATGTATTATAGATCCACAACGAATCAACAAGGCTAGTTAATCACCAAGTTAGTCTATATACTCATCTCCTTGTTTATTGTTGAGAGTGAAGTACAACCAACGCTTATCTACAAGGATGAGAGCAGTTGAGACAACATAATCATATTGAACACTATAATAGTGTTAAAATTGATGTATTATAGATCTACAATGAATTAACAATGCTAGTTAATCACTAGGTTAGTCTGTGTACTCATCTCTTTCTTCATTGTTCAGAGTTAAGTACAACCAACGCCTTTCTACAAATAGGAGAGTAGTAGAGACAACATAATCATATTGAACACTATAGTAGTGTTCAAATTGATGTATTATAGATCTATAACGAATCAACAAGACTAGTTAATCACCAGTTTAGTGTATGTACTCAATTCCTCGGTTATTGTTGAAAGTTAAGTACAACCAACGCCTATTTAGAAGAAGGTAAGCAGTGGAGACAACATAGTCAAAGAAGCTATATAATAGTGTTCAAATTGATGTATTATAGATCCACACCGAATCAACAAGGCTAGTTAATCACCAGGTTTGTCTATGTACTCATCTCCTTGTTTATTGTTAAGAGTTTAGTACAACCATCGCCTATCTGCAAGGAGGAGAATAGTAGAGACAACATAATCAATGAGGCTCTGTAATAGTGTTCAAATTGATGTATTATAAATCCACAACGAATGAACAAGGCTAGTTAATCACCAGGTTAGTATATGTACTCATCTCCTTGTTTATTGTTGAGAGTTAAGTACAACCAATGCCTATCTACAAGGAGGAGAGCAAAAGAGACAACATAATAAATTGAACACTATAATAGTGTTCAAATTGATGTATTATAGATCCACAACGAATCAACAAGGCTATTTAATCACTAGGTTAGTGTATGTACTCATCTCCTTATTTATTGTTGAATGTTAAGTACAACCAACGCCTATCTACAAAGAGGAGAGTGTTAGAGACAACATAGTCAATGAAGCTCTATAATAGTGTTCAAATTGATGTATTATAGATCCACAACGAATCAACAAGGCTAGTTAATCACCAGGTTAGTCTATGTACTCATCTCCTTGTTTATTGTAGAGCATTAAGTACAACCAACGCCTATCTACAAGGAGGAGAGTTGTAGAGACAACATAAATAAATTGAACACTATAATAGTGTTCAAATTGATGTATAATAGATCCACAACGAATCAACAAGACTAGTTAATCACCAGGTTAGTGTATGGACTCATTTCCTTGTTTATTGTTGAGAGTTAAGTACAACCAACGCCTATTTAGAAGGAGGAGAGCAGTGGACACAACATAGTCAAAGAAGCTATATAATAGTGTTCAAATTGATGTATTATAGATCCACAACAAATCAACAAGGCTAGTTAATCACCAAGTTAGTCTATATACTCATCTCCTTGTTTATTGTTGAGAGTGAAGTACAACCAACGCTTATCTACAAGGATGAGAGCAGTTGAGACAACATAATCATATTGAACACTATAATAGTGTTAAAATTGATGTATTATAGATCTACAATGAATTAACAATGCTAGTTAATCACTAGGTTAGTCAGTGTACTCATCTCTTTCTTCATTGTTCAGAGTTAAGTACAACCAACGCCTTTCTACAAATAGGAGAGTAGTAGAGACAACATAATCATATTGAACACTATAGTAGTGTTCAAATTGATGTATTATAGATCTATAACGAATCAACAAGACTAGTTAATCACCAGGTTAGTGTATGTACTCAATTCCTTGTTTATTGTTGAGAGTTAAGTACAACCAACGCCTATTTAGAAGAAGGTAAGCAGTGGAGACAACATAGTCAAAGAAGCTATATAATAGTGTTCAAATTGTTTATTGTTAAGAGTTAAGTACAACCAATGCCTATCTACAAGGAGGAGAACAGTAGAGACAACATAATCAATGAGGCTCTATAATAGTGTTCAAATTGATGTATTATAAATCCACAACGAATGAACAAGGCTAGTTAATCACCAGATTAGTCTATGTACTCATCTCCTTGTTTATTGTTGAGAGTTAAGTACAACCAACACCTATCTACAAGGAGGACAATAGTAGAGACATCATAATCAAATTGAACACTATAATAGTCTTCAAATTTATGTATTATAGATCTACAACGAATCAACAAGGCTAGTCAATCACCGGGTTAGTCTATGTACTCATCTCCTTGTTTATTGTTGAGAGTTAAGTACAACCAACACCTATCTACAACGAGGAGAGTAGTAGAGACAACATAATCGAATTGAACACTATAATCGTGTTCAAATTGATGTATTATAGATCCACATCGAGTCAACAAGGCTAGTTAATCACAAACTTAGTCTATGTACTCATCTCCTTGTTGATTGTTGAGAGTTAAGTACAACCAACGCCTATCTACTAGGAGGAGAGCAATTGAGACAACATAATCACATTGAATACTATAATAGTGTTCAAATTGATGTATTATAGATCCACAACGAATCAACAAGGCTAGTTAATCACCAGGTTAGTCTATGTATTCATCTCCTTCTTTATTGTTCACAGTTAAGTACAACCAACGCCTATCTACAAGAAGGAGAGAAGTAGAGACAACATAGTCAATGAAGCTCTATAATAGTGTTCAAATTGATGTGTTATAGATCAACGACGACTCAACACGGCTAGTTAATCACTAGGTTAATATATGTACTCATCTCCTTGTTTATTGTTCAGAGTTAAGTACAACCAACGCCTATCTACAAGGAGGAGAGTGGTAGAGACAACATAATCAAATTGAACACTATAACAGTGTTCAAATTGATGTATTATAGATCCATAACGAATCAACAAGGCTAGTTAATCACCAAGTTAGTCTATGTACTCAACTCCTTGTTTATTATTGAGAGTTAAGTACAACCAATGCCTATCTACAAGGAGGAGAGCATTTGAGACAACATAATCACATTGAACACTATTATAGTGTTTAAATTGATGTATTATAGATCCACAATGAATCAACAAGGCTAGTTAATCAATAAGTTAGTCTGTGTACTCATCTCTTTCTTTCTTGTTCAGAGTTAAGTACAATCAACGCCTATTTACAAATAGTAGAGTAGTAGAGACAACATAATCATATTGAACACTATACTAGTGTTCAAGTTGAAGTATTATAGATCTATAACGAATCAACAAGACTAGTTAATCACCAGGTTAGTGTATGGACTCATTTCCTTGTTTATTGTTGAGAGTTAAGTACAACCAACGCCTATTTAGAAGGAGGAGAGCAGTGGACACAACATAGTCAAAGAAGCTATATAATAGTGTTCAAATTGATGTATTATAGATCCACAACGAATCAACAAGGCTAGTTAATCACCAAGTTAGTCTATATACTCATCTCCTTGTTTATTGTTGAGAGTGAAGTACAACCAACGCTTATCTACAAGGATGAGAGCAGTTGAGACAACATAATCACATTGAACACTATAATAGTGTTAAAATTGATGTATTATAGATCCACAATGAATTAACAAGGCTAGTTAATCACTAGGTTAGTCTGTATACTCATCTCCTTTTTTATTGTTCAGAGTTAAGTACAACCAACGCCTTTCTACAAATAGGAGAGTAGTAGAGACAACATAATCATATTAAACACTATAGTAGTGTTCAAATTGATGTATTATAGATCTATAACGAATCAACAAGACTAGTTAATCACCAAGTTAGTGTATGTACTCAATTCCTTGTTTATTGTTGAGAGTTAAGTACAACCAACGCCTATTTAGAAGAAGGTAAGCAGTGGAGACAACATAGTCAAAGAAGCTATATAATAGTGTTCAAATTGATGTATTATAGATCCACAACGAATCAACAAGGCTAGTTAATCACCAGGTTTGTCTATGTACTCATCTCCTTGTTTATTGTTAAGAGTTAAGTACAACCAACGCCTATCTACAAGGAGGAGAACAGTAGAGACAACATAATCAATGAGGCTCTATAATAGTGTTCAAATTGATGTATTATAAATCCACAACGAATGAACAAGGCTAGTTAATCACCAGGTTAGTCTATGTACTAATCTCCTTGTTTATTGTTGAGAATTAAGTACAACCAATGCCTATCTACAAGGAGGAGAGCAATAGAGACAACATAATAAATTGAACACTATAATAGTGTTCAAATTGATGTCTTATAGATCCACAACGAATCAACAAGGCTATTTAATCACTAGGTTAGTCTATGTACTCATCTCCTTATTTATTGTTGAAAGTTAAGTACAACCAACGCCTATCTACAAGGAGGAGAGCAGTAGAGACAACATAGTCAATGAAGCTCTATAATAGTGTTCAAATTGATGTATTACAGATCCACGACGATTCAACAAGGCTAGTTAATCACTAGGTTAATATATGTACTCATCTCCTTGAACACTATAATAATGTTCAAATTGATGTATTATAGATCCACAACGAATCAACAAGGCTAGTTAATCATTAGGTTAGTCTATGTACTCATCTCCTTGTTTAATGTAGAGCATTAAGTACAACCAACGCCTATCTACAAGGAGGAGAGTAGTAGAGACAACATAAATAAATTGAACACTATAATAGTGTTCAAATTGATGTATAATAGATCCACAACTAATCATCAAGGCTAGTTAATCACCAGGTTAGTCTATGTACTCATCTCCTTGTTTAATGTAGAGCATTAAGTACAACCAACGCCTATCTACAAGGAGGAGAGTAGTAGAGACAACATAAATAAATTGAACACTATAATAGTGTTCAAATTGATGTATAATAGATCCACAACTAATCATCAAGGCTAGTTAATCACCAGGTTAGTCTATGTACTCATCTCCTTGTTTAATGTAGAGCATTAAGTACAACCAACGCCTATCTACAAGGAGGAGAGTAGTAGAGACAACATAAATAAATTGAACACTATAATAGTGTTCAAATTGATGTATAATAGATCCACAACGAATCATCAAGGCTAGTTAATCACCAGGTTAGTCTATGTACTCATCTCCTTGTTTATTGTTGAGAGTTAAGTACAACCAACACCTATCTACAAGGAGAAGAGCAATTAAGACAACATAATCACATTGAACACTATAATAGTGTTCAAATTGATGGATTATAGATCCACAATATATCAACACGGCTAGTTAATCACTAGGTTAGTGTGTGTACTCATCTTCTTCTTTAATGTTCAGAGTTAGGTACAACCAATGCCTATGATGCAGGAGCATCTCAAGACCTAGCTACAATTGTAGTCATCATCATGGAAGTTAGGAGGCATGGAGTGTTGATCACTCTAAGAAGACGAAGAGGAGGACTTAAACACATTTGTAGGAGAGAAATGAAAGCCAAACCTAGAAGTGGAATGAAGTCCATTTCTAGAGGAGATAAGAAGATCATTCCTAGAAGTGATGTGAAGACCATTTCCGGAAATGCATTGAAGATCATTGATTGGAGATGGAAGATAACGTATGCATGGGCCAGAAGGAAATCTCGAGAGGAAGGAACGCAACCCAAGGAGTTGGACGTTCTTAATAGTTTTGTTGGGTTTATTTTATTGTTAAATAAGGCCTTAATTAGATCTATTAATTTCAACCAATTATCTTATCTTTTAGATGATCTTATCTCTTAAAGCTTTGATTATATTTTATTTAGTTTGATCTTTTCTCTTAAAGATTTGATCTTATCTTTTAGCTATAAGATCATATCTCTTACAGATTCGATCTTATCTCTTTGTATTTTATCTTTTCTTTTTAATTAATTTGGGCTCGATATTAGATCAAGTCCACAGCCCATGTAGCTTGTATTGGACGTCCTCCATGGCCTATATAAGGCAAGCTAGACATTCATTTTCAGTTAGACTTGAATAAATACAATTTAGATACTTTTCAGTATTTTCTCTCTCGTGAGAATCGAGAGCCGAATAGGTGAGATGCCTATTCAAACCCTGGATGGGTGAGATGCTCGTCCAACCCTAGTTTGGAGCTTTGAGAGAGCCGTCATCTTGGTGAGACTCTGAGATTGATCTCTCTTCGATCTCCTAGCGACTTCGCATGCTTTTGAGGTTAATCGTTCTTCCTCTTGAGTATTCGATTATAGCGGACGAGTTGAATTGCGACTAGGAGATTCGTCCAGACTATCCAGCTACGATCCATCCCAACCATTGGATCATTCACCATCATCCACGTTTTCTACTACATCTCTACATCTCCCATCACCTACTTCTCCTCCACGTTTTGGTGTTGAAAGATCGGGAAACCCTAGCGGCTTATCTCCGCATCAAATTGGCATCAGAGCTAAGGTTGATCAACACCAACCGCCATCGAAAAATCGAAGCTTCAAGACTCGTCGAGAAGCCTCAACCAAAAACAAGTGATTGGGAGCGGAAAAGCTACGGTTAGTACATCTATTCACGCTAGACACTCTACTTTTTCACAATCTAAATCATTATCTTGAAAAAGATTAATTGTGGCCTGAATTATCTCACAATAACTCAGCCAAGTTTCAATCTTTTTCCTGCCAAAACCCACGGTTCATCTTGTGAAAACCTATTCGGACTAATTGGGGAAAACCAACCAAGACGATCTTTTAGCCACGGTCACTTTTGAATCACCGCTCCCTACCCTAGAAATAGCCGCTACCCTATCAAAAAAAAATAAAAAAATTCTAACTTCGATCTCGGCCGGAATCCGACCGAGATCCGCACTACACCACCGGCGTCCACCATAGTGCCGCTAGCCTACCCGACGACGGCCCCGGCCCCACGCTGCGTCGCCCTTCGTCCCGTTTCCACCACCACGCAGCTGAGGGCAATCGCTCCGGCCCGGCAAAAGCTCAAATCCGGCAACGCCCCGGAGGCCCCATCCGCCACCCCCTGCATCCGTCGCCACTCCCGACGCCGCTGCAGCACCACCCAGCCGCCGCCTTTCTGCAACAACCACCACCGACCTCTCTTTGGTTCGGCCTATCAAAAATATAAAAAAAAAGCTTTGGCGTCGGAAACCCTAGTCCGCCGCAGCCTCGAACCCACCGGCCACCACAGTGCCCCCAGCCGCTTCCTCCACCAACTCCGCCCTAGGCAGCACCACCGCCTCGCCCCTCCACCACCACGTCGCTGTCGGCAACAGCTCCGCCTGGCTCAGCCACCGGAGTCCCCCAACCCTCACCTAGCACCACCCCACCACCACCTTTCCGGCCTGCTGGACCACCCCAGCCACCGTCGCTCTCCAACAGCCCCGCCACCCCTTGGAAACCTTTCGGTTTTAACCTTTCCCCACCGGTCTTCCGCCGCCGAAACCCCGCCGCCCTCCCTCCACTGTCAGCCGCCTCTCAGACGCTACAGGACGCCACCAGCCGCCACCTTCCCCCCCAACAACAACCTCTTGCCCAAACCTCTTAGGGTTTCAGCCAAATTCAAAAAAAAAGAAAAAAAGGAGTTGCCGATCCAGAGAGAAGAGGCCTCGTCAGGTTTCACATTGTCCCGTTCTAGAGCAAGGAAGGATGCACAAGGAACAAGAGCCTGAAGGAAATAACGACCCCACGGATCCCAATGAGCCAGAAATGCCATTGCCGCAGGGATCAAGTCCAATCTTCGTGGATTCGAGGTCGAATCCTTTTCAAGAAACGGAAGATGATGTAGGAGCATCTCAAGACCTAGCCAGAATTGAAGTCATCATCATGGAAGCTAGGAGGCATGGACTGTTGATCACTCTAAGAAGACGAAGAGGTGGACTTAAACATATTTTTAGGAGAGAAATGAAAGCCAAACCTAGAAGTGGAATGAAGTCCATTTCTAGAGGAGATAAGAAGATCATTCCTAGAAGTGATGTGAAGACCATTTCCAGAAATGCATTGAAGATCATTGATTGGTGATGGAAAATAACGTATGCATGGGCAAGAAGGAAAGCTCGAGAGGAAGGAACGCAGCCCAAGGAGTTGGACGTTCTTAATAGTTCTAGTTGGGCTTATTTTATTGTTAAATAAGGCCTTAATTAGATCTATTAATTTCAACCAATTAGTTTAATTTTCCTGCCCATATTTGGACTTTTCTAATATTGGGTTTGTTTTTATTTATTTTTATTAGTTTAGATAAGATCTAGATATGATCATATCTTTTAAGATTTGATCTTATCTTATCTTTTAGATGATCTTATCTCTTAAAGATTTGATTATATTTTATTTAGTTTGATCTTATCTTTTAGCTATAAGATCCTATCTCTTAAAGATTCGATCTTATCTCTTCGTATTTTATCTTTTCTTTTTAATTAATTTGGGCTCGATATTAGATCAAGTCCGCAGCCCATGTAGCTTGTATTGGACATCCCCCATGGCCTATATAACGCAAGCTGGACGTTCATTTTCAGTCAGACTTGAAAAAACACAATTTAGATACTTTTCGGTATTTTCTCTCTCGTGAGACTCGAGAGCCGAATAGGTGAGATGCCAATTCAAACCCTGGATGGGTGAGATGCTCGTCCAACCCTAGTTTGGAGCTTTGAGAGAGCCTTCATCTTGGTGAAACTCTGAGATTGATCTCTCTTCGATCTTCAAGCGACTTCGCATGCTTTTGAGGTTTATCGTTCTTCCTCTTGAGTATTCGATTATAGCGGATGAGTTGAATTGCAACTAGGAGATTCGTCCAGACTATCCAGCTACGATCCATCCCAACCATTGGATCATTCACCATCATCCACGTTTTCTATTCCATCTCTACATCTCCAATCACCTACTTCTCCTCCACGTTTTGGTGTTGAAAGATCAGGAAACCCTAGCGGTTTTCCCCACATTAGCCTATCTACAAAGAGGAGAGTTGTAGAGACAACATAATCATATTGAACACTATAGTAGTGTTCAAATTGATGTATTTTAGATCCACAATGAATCAACAAGACTAGTTAAACACCAGGTTAGTCTATGTACTCATCTCCTTGATTATTGTTGAGAGTTAAGTACAACCAACGCCTATTTACAAGGAGGAGAGTAGTGGAGACAACATAATCAAATTGAACACTATAATAGTGTTCAAATTGATGTATTATAGATCCATAACGAATCAACAAGGTTAGTTAATCACCAGGTTAGTCTATGTACTCATATCCTTCTTTATTGTTGAGAGTTAAGTACAACCAACGCCTATCTACACGGAGAAGAGTAGTAGAGACAACATATGCACATTAAACACTATAATAGTGTTCTAATTGATGTATTATAGATCCACAACGAATCAACAAGGCTAGTTAATCACCAGGTTAGTGTATGTAATCATCTCCTTGGTTATTATTGAGAGTTAAGTACAACAAACGCCTATCTACAAGGAGGAGAGTAGTGGAGACAACATATTCAAATTGAACACTATAATAGTGTTCTAATTGATGTATTATAGATCCACAAGAATCAACAAGGCTAGTTAATCACCAGGTTAGTCTATGTACTCATCTCCTTGTTTATTGTTGAGAGTGAAATACACCAACGCCTATCTTCAAGGAGGACAGTAGTAGAGACAACATAATGACATTGAACACTATAATTGTGTTCAAATTGATGTATTATAGATCCACAATGAATCAACAAGGATAGTCAATCACCAGGTTAGTCTATATACTCGTCTCCTTTTTTATTGTTGAGAGTTAAGTACAATCAACGCCTATCAACAAGGAGGAGAGTAGTAGAGACAACATAATCAATGAGGCTCTGTAATAGTGTTCAAATTGGTGTATTATAGATCCACAACGAATCAACAAGGGTAGTTAATCACCATGTTATTCTATGTACTCATCTCCTTGTTTATTTTTGAGTGTTAAGTACAACCAACTCCTATCTATAAGGAGGAGAGTGGTAGAGAGTAGAGACAACATAATTAAATTGAACACTATAATAGTGTTCAAATTGATGTATTATAGACCCACAATGAATCAACATGGCTAGTTAATCACTAGGTTAGTCTATGTAATCATCTCCTTGCTTATTGTTAAGAGTTAAGTACAACCAACACCTATCTACAAGGAGGAGAGCAGTTGATACAACATAATCACATTGAACACTATAATTGTGTTCAAATTGATGTATTATAGATCAACAACGAATCAACAAGGCTAGTTAATCACCAAGTTAGTCTATGTATTCATCTCCTTGTTTATTGTTGAGAGTTAAGTACAACCAACACCTATCTACAAGGAGGAGAGTAGTAGAGATAACATAATCAAATTGAACACTAGAATAGTGTTCAAATTGATGTATTATAGATCAACAACGAATCAACAAGGCTAGTTAATCACCAGGTTAGTCTATGTATTTATCTCCTTGTTTATTGTTGAGAGTTAAGTACAACCAACACTTATCTACAAGGAGGAGAGTAGTAGAGATAACATAATCAAATTGAACACTATAATAGTGTTCAAATTGATGTATTATAGATCTACAACGAATCAACAAGGCTAGTTAATCACCGGGTTAGTCTATGTAATCATCTCCTTGTTTATTGTTGAGAGTTAAGTACAACCAATTTCTATCTACAAGGAGGAGAGTAGTAGAGACAACATAATCAAATTGAACACTATAATAGTGTTTAAATTGATTGATCCACAACGAATCAACAAGGCTAGTTAATCACGAGGTTAGTGTGTGTACTCATCTCCTTATTTATTGTTGAGAGTTAAGTACAACCAACGCCTATCTACAAGGAGGAGATTAGTAGAGACAACATAATCAAATTGAACTCTATAATAGTTCAAATTGATGTATTATAGATCCATAACAAATCAACAAGGTTAGTTAATCACCAGGTTAGTCAATGTACTCATATCCTTCTTTATTGTTGATAGTTAAGTACAACCAACACATAATCAAATTAATCACCAGGTTAGTTAATGAGGCTCTATAATAATGTGCAAATTGATGTATTATAGTTCAACAACGAATCAACAAGGCTACTTAATCACCAGTTTAGTCTATTTACTCATCTCCATATTTATTGTTGAGAGTTAAGTACAACCAACGCCTATCTACAAGGAGGACAGTAGTAGAGGCAACATAATCAAATTGAACACTGTAATAGTGTTCAAATTGATGTATTATTGATCCACAACGAATCAACAAGGCTAGTTAATCACGATGTTTGTCTATGTACTCATCTCCTTATTTATTGTTGAGAGTTAAGTACAACCAACGCCTATCTACAAGGAGGAGATTAGTAGAGACGACATAATAAAATTGAACACTATAATAGTTCAAATTTATGTATTATAGATCCATGACGAATCAAAAAGGTAAGTTAATTACCAGGTTAGTCTATTTACTCATCTCCTTGTTTATTGTTGAGAGTTAAGTATAACCAACGCCTATCTACAAGGAGGAGAGAAGTAGAGACAAACATAAAGAGGAGAGTTGTAGAGACAACATAATCATATTGAAACACTATAGTAGTGTTCAAATTGATGT
>CM008281.1:26775932-26786444 GCA_002319775.1 Fagopyrum tataricum | reverse complement strand
AAAAGAATATGACAAGCTTGCATGGACGTCCCAAAAAGAATATGACAAGCTTGCATGGGAACTACATCACAAATAATGGTGTCCTCATAGTTACCTAAGTGATAGTAACTCTAGCTTGCCTATTTACTTTTAATTCTCCACAATCATTCATCCAATGCAATTTGTAAGGCCTAGGGTGATAAAATGTGGTAATTTGCAACTTATTAATCAATCAGTGCTAGCTATATTGCAATAACTACCTCCATCTATGATCATGTGACACACCTTCCTTTTAATTAGACATCTAGTATGAAATAGGTTCTCTCTTTGATTATCCTCACACGGGGCTATCTTAGCATGCAAAGCTCTTCTAGCTATTAAGGATTCTCCATGCTCATATTCAATGCCCTCATCACTATCACTACCAATTTCATGCAATCCTTTAAGGTTGGTGTTATCATCGTTTTCATGCTCATCCTCACTCTCATATTGTCCAAATTGATTTAAAATCAGAATTTTCTTATTAGGACAATCCTTCATGTAATGACCTCTACCTTGACATTTAAAACACACAATATCTCTAGAACGAAGAGTAGAGTTAGAGGTAGTCCCTTTAGGACCACTTGAAGGCTCATTCAAGGGTCTAGAAGATGAATGAGGTGTTGAGCTCCTTCTTTGTGCTCCATGGTCCATGGTTGATGCTTTTTGGTCCTCCTTGGTGGATGTAGGCTCACGGCTGTAGGACCCTTGGGGCCGGCTGTTTTGTGCTTTCCATAAGCTTGTAGCTCCAAAGCTTGTCTTGGCACCTTGGTTCCTAGCCTTTGTCTTCTTCTCTACTTTGATTGCCAAATGCAGCAGCTCCACCATGGTACTATAAGGATAAAAATCAATATCATTAGCCAAAGATGAGTTTAAAATGCGTAGATACCTAGCCATTGTAGACTCCTCATCATCAACCACATTAGCTTTCACCATTTCCATTTGCATAGAGGTGTAGACCTCTTCGGCACTCATGGCTCCTTGCCTAAGGTTCTCCAACCTTTGCCTCAGCTCCCTAGCATAATGTTGACGTACGAAACGAGCTCTCATCAAGGCCTTCATTTGTTCCCATGTAGTGATGGCCGGATCCAAGGTTCTTCTCCTTTCCTTGACAAGATGATCCCACCATACTAGTGCATAGCCTTGGAATCCAATGATGCAAGTTGGACCTTCCTTTGCTCTCCAAAGTGATGGCAAGACCAAATTTGTTCCAATTTAGTCTCCCAATCCATGTAAGCATCCGGGTCACACTTGCCTTCAAAGCTAAGAATCTTGACCTTCACTTTCCCTATTCCATCTAGCTCTTGATAAGGCCTAAATGGCTCATATTCTCGTCCTCTCCTTGGCTGTGGGTGACGCCTAGGGAACTCTCTCCACATGCCTTCTTCCTCAATATCCTCTTGTGGCTCCTGAAAATCATCCACAAAACCTTGCACATTAGATGTTCTAGGAAGAGTGTTAGCATGTCTCATACCTTGCCCTTGAGGGGTTCTTTGAGGTGATTCATGGGCTGTTTCTCTAGGGGCATCTCTAGACATGCCTCCTAGCTCGAAAGTGGACCTCGGCTGTGGCGTGGCCGTGTGTGCTGGCCGAGACTCCAACGTGCCAATCCTGTGGGTCAATCTTGCCACCGAATCCATTAGTTGCTTCAACATAGCAAATGTCTCCGGGTGCATTGGCTCACTGCTTTGGGACTTGCTTGGACTATTAGACCTAGACATGATAAAAAACACACAAAACAAGCAAACTAGTTGAATTATATAAAACAGAAAATTCTCACAAGTGTTTACTCTCACTCTCACACTCAAGTTGTGTTGATCACAAGCTATTTGATGCAATTGACTTGGATGGATTAAAACTCCTTCTAAGATCAATGCCTTAGCTCAACTAGCACACTCCTTGCCTTGAATAAAGGTAATACACGGCTGCTTGAAGGTTCACAACAGAAAACGTCAAGATAGACACTAAGAAATGGAGATAAGACTCAAGACTCAAAGAAAGATGCAAGAGGCTATTATGGACTCTCAAAGATGGTAAACTCAAGATATGATAGAATTAGAATGAAACAAGGAAGATAGACACTCAAGAGACTAAGAAGAGAGCTTCACTTACCTTGTCTTTATGCAATGGAGAGAGAGATGGCCGGTTGTTGTGTTTGTCGATGGTTTCAGATAATGAAGATGGATAGGAAATGAGGTAAGTAAGTCTTGTTTGTAGTCTCGATAATCCTTTCACAATCAGATTGTAAAAACACTTGTTTTTCTAGCTTCTACACAACTTAGGTTAATATAGGATATGATATGATATGTATGATAGATTGGAAGATGAAATGATATGAGAAAATGTTTCTTTTTTTTTTTTTTTTTTTTTTTGTGGGACTTTGGCTGACATTATTTTTGGAATAAAATAGGAGAGAGGAATGAAAATAAAATTGTAAAGAAAAGAGAGATAACTAACTAGAAGTAGTATCTTGTTGTTGCTATAATTTTGGAACTTTTTGTGGCCTCTCTCTTTTACTTGCAATGGCTGATCACTTATGTGAAGAGTGGTCCTCTTTTGCTTCTAAAATTGTGTTTGAACGGTTATTTTACAAGAGGAAGCAGCTGGACGTTTTGGATGAAGAAAAGGCCGATGAAGGTGATGTAGAATGGCTAAAAAATGGTGGTTTTGGCTTTGCTTTCTCTCTTCTCCAATAAACACAAGAAACAAACCAAATTAGACTCAAATAGACTCTTAAAATGAAGCAAATGACTCAAACAAAGAAAAGACTCAAAGAAGACTCAAAGAAGATACTCAAACCGTCAATGGTGATGGCTGATTCCGGACTCGCAATCAACTAGCTCTGATAACACTTTGATGCGGGATTGAGGCCGCAAATGACTAGATCTAGATTGGAGCCCTTCAATGACCTTCCAATGGACGTTTTCTTTTGACAATAAATACGAAATCAGAATGATTTAGAACAAGAAATGGACGTTAATGGAGGTAATGAAAGAAAAAAGGAATGGCGTGGAATATGTAATAGAGATAGATCCAAAAGAATCGAAAACTTTCTTACTAGAACCTTGATCAGATTGATCAAAACCCAAACAAGATGATGTCTTCAACCCTTCCTTCTATAACCTTACACAAGGCTTCAATGGAGACAAGCACAAGGAGGGACTAGTGTTGACTAGTAGCACCAATCTCTAAGGAGATTAACACACACAAGAACAACCTAGCAAGGATTCACAACGATTCAATCAATGGCTCACTTTATTAATTGAATTTTATGAATAAGAACACAAGCTCTCAAAAGAGACGGTTTATCAATTGGCTAAAATCTATCTAATCGGGAAATAAGCTAAGAGAGGCTTTTTATATGCCTAGAAAGCCTCGTATCTAAAAAAGGAATAACATTTGTCAAAAAAGACAATAGAACAAACTAAAACAAATAAAAATAACCCTTAAAATGTTTTGAGCCTAAAGGTTATAAAAAGTCTTGTATTTTATACCAAAAGATGATATAAAATACAATAGAAGCTCCAAAAGCCTCAATCTTCCATTTCTTGCAATTCCGGGACAAGTGTCTCTTCCTTGCTCTTCCATGGCTCCAAATCACGTGTGCATGGGTCTCCCTTCCACGTCCAAGTCGTCGGGAATCGTCATTAACGTGACTAAGGAAGCCTTAATCAGCAATAGATCATCAATGGTCTCCTTAGGAGCTAAAGACACCAACAAGTTGGACACCTCCTCTTGAATTGCTCTTGCCCTTGATCTAGTGATTGGCCCTTGCATTGTAGGACTAGTAGGGGTTGTTGGTGATTGTCCCTCATCATACTCCCCTTATTGGGAAGGATTCGTCCTCGAATCATCACCATCCGCATCACTTGACTCAAAGGGACTTAGATCTCCTACTTTGAAAGTAGGACTCACTTCATAGTCCTTCGGGAGCTCTAGTACTTAAGCGTTGTTGCCAACCTTACGTAGTACTTTGAATGGTCCGTCTCCCCTAGGTGATAGCTTGGACTTGCGCCTTTCCGGGAACCTATCCTTCCTCAAATGCAGCCACACGAGGTCTCCCGGTTCGAACAACATTTGCTTGCGGTTCCTATTAACCTTGGCCACCACTTGCCTCCCCTTCTCCTCTAGCCTTTTGCGTGTCCTTTCATGCATTTCCTTGATGATCTCCACCTGTTTTTCTGCATTAAAATCTACTCGTTCCTCTATGGGCAACGGTATAAGATCAAAAGGGGTCAAAGGATTCAACCCATACACACACTCAAAAGGAGTTTGGTTAGTAGAAGAATGTAATGTACGATTATATGCAAATTCTACATGAGGCAAGACATCTTCCCAAGCTTTGAAATTATTCTTTAAAACAGCCCTCAAAATGGTTGTTAATGTCCTATTAGTTACTTCGGTTTGATCATCCGTTTGAGGATGACTAGAAGTCGAAAACAACAACTTCGTCCCTAGTTTACCCCAAAGAGTCTTCCAAAAGAAACTAAGAAACTTAACATCCCTATCACTCACTATACTCCTAGGTACTCCATGTAATCTAACAATTTCCCTAAATTGATGTATTTTAGACCCACAATGAATCAACAAGACTAGTTAAACACCAGGTTAGTCTATGTACTCATCTCCTTGATTATTGTTGAGAGTTAAGTACAACCAGGTTAGTCTGTGTACTCATCTTCTTCTTTATTGTTCAGAGTTAGATACAACAAACGCCTATCTACAAAGAGGAGAGTTGTAGAGACAACATTATCCTTGCCCTTTTTATACTTTATGATATAAGGAAAAGTTTCTATAAACTCCATCCATGTACCATGTCTCCTATATAACTTATCTTGACTCCTAAAATGTCTTAAGGACTCATGATCGGTACGTAGGACAAATTCACTAGGCCATAAATAATGTTGCTATGTTTTTAATACTCTAAACAATGCATAAAGTTCTTTATCATAGGTCGAGTAGTTTAAACATGCTCCCTTTAATTTCTCACTAAAGAATGCTAGTGGCTTACCCTCTTGCATAAGTACTCCTCCAATGCCAATACCCGAAGCATCACACTCGACCTCAAAAGGTTTGGTGAAGTCCGGAAGAGCTGGGAGAGGTGCATGGGACAGCCACCACTTCAACTCCTTAAACGCCTTCTCTTGAACATCTCCGCACACAAATGGCACCTTCTTCTTTGTCAAGGACGTGAGTGGGGCTGCTATGGTGCTGAAATCTCGCACAAAGCATCTATAGAAGGTTGCTAGGCCGTGGAAACTCCTCACTTGACCGACGGTTGTGGGAGTAGGCCATTCCTGGATTGCCTTGATCTTCTCTTCATCCACCTCTAGACCTCTTGTGCTCACTACAAAACCAAGAAAAACAACTTGATTAGTACTAAACTCACATTTCTTCAAATTAGCATATAAATATTCAATTCTAAGAGTTGCAAGTACTTCCCTCAAATGTTCCTCATGCTCTTCAAGTGACTTACTATAGATGAGGATGTCATCAAAGTAAACCACAACAAACCTACCAATGTAGTGTCTCAACACGTGATTCATCAATCTCATAAATGTGCTAGGAGCATTGGTTAAACCAAATGGCATCACTAGCCACTCATAAAGACCAAACTTGGTCTTGAATGCCGTTTTCCACTCATCTCCCTCCCTCATTCTGATTTGGTGATAACCACTCCTAAGATTTATCTTAGAGAACAATGTGGCTCTATTCAACTCATCTAACATGTCATCTAAACGTGGGATAGGATGGCGGTACTTAATGGTGATGTTGTTGATGGCTCTACAATCAACACACATCCTCCACGTATTGTCCTTCTTAGGCACTAAGAGGACGGGAACGACACTAGGACTCAAACTCTCCCTTACATAACCCTTATCTAAGAGTTCTTGCACTTGATTTTGGATCTCTTGGTTCTTCTTAGTGTTCATCCTATAGGCTGGACGGTTTGGAAGTGTAGCACCGGGAATAAGATCTATTTGGTGCTCAATACCTCTAAAAGGTGGAAGGCTAGCCGGAATCTCATCGGGAAACACATCACTAAACTCATCTAGGATAGCTAGGATGGGCTTAGGTAGGGTGGCCTTGGCTTCATCACTCAAAGTCACTAAGCTCTTGCACAAGCTCACAAGAATGGCATCTAAAGGGGTGTAATCTAGGATGTACTCCTCCTTGGATGCTAGAAGGACACTAGAAGGTGTGGCTAATAGGGTGGTACTAGTCTTGGCCGTGGGTTCTGATTTAGGCCGTGAGCTATCCCCTCTCTTTTTCACCTCATTTTGCTCCACACTCAACTCCTTCTTCTTCTCATAAAATTCAGCAATCTACAATGGTGTCATAGGCTTAAGAGTTAGTGTTTGACCATTAAATTCAAAGGTATGCCTATTAGTAAAACCATCATACTTAACTCTCCTATCAAATTGCCATGGACGTCCCAAAAGAACCTGCAATACAGTCCTCAGATGCCCTGCATGCTCCTCTCCACTGTGAGAGTATACCAGAATATCATCAATGAAAACCACCACAAACTGATCCAGGAAGTCGATGAAGATACTGTTCATCAACTCCATAAAGACGGTTGGGGCATTCGTAAGCCCAAATGGGATCACTACAAACTCGTAGTGGCCATATCTGGTCCGGAATGATGTTCTGTGCACATCCTGCTCTCTCACCCTCAGCTGGTGATAACCTGAACGCAGATCAATCGTGGAGAACACAGTCGCTCCCTGTAGCTGATCTAACAAATCATCAATACGAGGCAATGGATACTTGTTCTTGATGGTCACCTTGTTCAGCTCTCTGTAATCTATACATAACCTTAGCTGATCTAACAGATCATCAATACGAGGCAATAGATACTTTGATTGCCATTGTAGACTCCTCATCTTCAACCACATTAGCTTTCACCATTGCCATTTGCATAGAGGTGTAGACCTCTTCGGCACTCATGGCTCGTTGCCTAAGGTTCTCCAACCTTTGCCTCAGCTCCCTAGCATAATGTTGACGTACGAAACGAGCTCTCATCAAGGCCTTCATTTGTTCCCATGTAGTGATGGCCGGATCCAAGGTTCTTCTCCTTTCCTTGACAAGATGATCCCACCATACTAGTGCATAGCCTTGGAACTCCAATGATGCAAGTTGGACCTTCCTTTTCTCTCCAAAGTGATGGCAAGACCAAATTTGTTCCAATTTAGTCTCCAATCCATGTAAGCATCCGGGTCACACTTGCCTTCAAAGCTAGGAATCTTGACCTTCACTTTCCCTATTCCATCTAGCTCTTGATAAGGCCTAAATGGCTCATATTCTCGTCCTCTCCTTGGCTGTGGGTGACGCCTAGGGAACTCTCTCCACATGCCTTCTTCCTCAATATCCTCTTGTGGCTCCTGAAAATCATCCACAAAACCTTGCACATTAGATGTTCTAGAAAGAGTGTTAGCATGTCTCATACCTTGCCCTTGAGGGGTTCTTTGAGGTGATTCATGGGCTGTTTCTCTAGGGGCATTTCTAGACGTGCCTCCTAGCTCGAAAGTGGACCTCAGCTGTGGCGTGGCCGTGTGTGCTGGCCGAGACTCCAACGTGCCAATCCGGTGGGTGAATCTTGCCACCGAATCCATTAGTTGCTTCAACATAGCAAATGTCTCCGGGTGCATTGGCTCACTGCTTTGGGACTTGCTTGGACTATTAGACCTAGACATGATCAAAAACACACAAAACAAGCAAACTAGTTGAATTAGATAAAACAGAAAATTCTCACAAGTGTTTACTCTCACTCTCACACTCAAGTTGTGTTGATCACAAGCTATTTGATGCAATTGACTTGGATGGATTAAACTCCTTCTAAGATCAATGCCTTAGCTCAACTAGCACACTCCTTCGCTTGAATAAGGGTAATACATGGTTGCTTGAAGGTTCACAACAGAAAACGTCAAGATAGACACTAAGAAATGGAGATAAGACTCAAGACTCAAAGAAAGATGCAAGAGGCTGTTATGGACTCTCAAAGATTGTAAACTCAAGATATGATAGAATTAGAATGAAACAAGGAAGATAGACACACAAGAGACTAAGAGAAGAGCTTCACTTACCTTGTCCTTGTGCATTGGAGAGAGAGATGGCTGCCAGTTGTGTTTGTCGATGGTTTTAGATAATGAAGATGGATAGGAAATGAGGTAAGTAAGTCTTGTTTGTAGTCTCGATAATCCTTTCACAATCAGATTGTAAAAACACTTGTTTTTCTAGCTTATACACAACTTAGGTTAGTATAGGATATGATATGAAATGAATGATATAGGATGATGAAATGATATGAGAAAATGTTTCTTTTTCTTTCCTTTTTTTTTTTGTGGGACTTTGGCTGACTTTTTTTTTGGAAGGAAATGAGAGAGAAAATTAAAAAAAAATTGTAAAGAAAAGAGAGATAACTAACTAGAAGTAGTCTCTTCTTGTTGCTACAATTTAGGAACTTTTTGTGGCCTCTCTCTTTTACTTGCAATGGCTGATCACTTATGTGAAGAGTGGTCCCCTTTTGCTTCTAAAATTGTGTTTGAACGGTTATTTGCCAAGAGGAAGCAGCTAGACGTTTTGGATGAAGAAAAGGCCGATGAAGGTGATGTAGAATGGCTGAAAATGGTGGTTTTGGCTTGGCTTTCTCTCTTCTCCAATAAACACAAGAAACAAAGCAAATTAGACTCAAATAGACTCTTAAAATGAAGCAAATGACTCAAACAAAGAAAATACTCAAAGAAGACTCAAAGAAGATACTTAAACCGTCAATGGTGATGGCTGATTCCGGACTCGCAATCAACTAGCTCTGGTACCACTTTGATGCGGGATTGGGGCCGCAAATGACTACATCTAGATTGGGAATCCTCGAAGACCAACAATGGACGTTTTTCCTTGACAAATGGCACGAAAATCAGATTGTTTAGAACAAGAAATGGCGTTGGAAAAAATGGAAGAAAAGAGAATGAAATGTAACGTGGAACGTATAGTAGAAGTAGATCCAAAAGAACCAAAAGACTCCCTTCCAAGAACCTTGATCAGATTGATCAAAACCCAAGCAAGATGATGCCTTCAATCCTTTCTTCTATAACCTTACACAAGCCTTCAATGGAGACAAGCACAAGGAGGGACTAGTATTGACTAGTAGCACCAATCTCTAAAGAGATTAACACACACAAGAACAATCTAGCAGGGATTCACAAGGAATAACATTTGTCAAAAAAACAATAAAACAAATAAAACAACTAAAACAAATAAAAATAACCCTTAAATTATTTTGAGCCTAAAGGTTATAAAAAGTCTTGTATTTTATACCAAAAGATGATATAAAATACAAAAGAAGCTCCAAAAGCCTCAATCTTCCATTTCTTGCAATTCCGGAACAAGTGTCTCTTCCTTGCTCTTGCATGGCTCCAAATCACGTGTGCATGGTCTCCCTTCCACGTCCAAGTCGTCGGGAATCGTCATTAACGTGACTAAGGAAGCCTCAATCAGCAATAGATCATCATTGGTCTCCTTAGGAGCTAAAGACACCAACAAATTGGACACCTCCTCTCGAATTACCCTTGCCCTTGATCTAGTGATTGGCCCTTGCATTGTAGGACTAGTAGGGGATTTTGGTGATGGTCCCTCATCATACTCCCCTTCTTGGGAAGGATTCGTCCTCGAATCATCACCATCCGCATCACTTGACTCAAAGGGACTTAGATCTCCTACTTTGAAAGTAGGACTCACTCCATAGTCCTCCGGGAGCTCTAGTACATAAGCGTTGTTGCCAACCTTACGAAGTACTTTGAATGGTCCGTCTCCCCTAGGTGATAGCTTGGACTTGCGCCTTTCCGGGAACCTATCCTTCCTCAAATGCAGCCACACGAGGTCTCCCGGTTCGAACAACACTTGCTTGCGGTTCCTATTAGCCTTGGCCGCCACTTGCCTCCCCTTCTCCTCTAACCTTTTGCGTGTCCTTTCATGCATTTCCTTGATGATCTCCACTTGTTTTTCTGCATTAAAATCTACTCGTTCCTCTATGGGCAACGGTATAAGATCAAAAGGGGTCAAAGGATTCAACCCATACACACACTCAAAAGGAGTTAGGTTAGTAGAAGAATGTAATGTACGATTATATGCAAATTCTACATGAGGCAAGACATCTTCCCAAGCTTTCAAATTATCCTTTAAAACAACCCTCAAAATGGTTGTTAATGTCCTATTAGTTACTTCGGTTTGACCATCCGTTTGAGGATGACTAGAAGTCGAAAAAACAACTTCGTCCCTAGTTTACCCCAAAGAGTCTTCCAAAAGAAACTAAGAAACTTAACATCCCTATCACTCACTATACTCCTAGGTACTCCATGTAATCTAACAATTTCCCTAAAGAACAAGTTAGCTACATTATAAGCATCATCGGTCTTATGGCAAGCAATAAAATGGGCCATTTTAGAAAATCGATCTACTACCACAAAAATTGAATCTCTCCCTTTCTTAGTCCTA
>CM008281.1:26528724-26765932 GCA_002319775.1 Fagopyrum tataricum | reverse complement strand
GCTCAAAAATTTCATGCCGGGTTGGCGTGATCAACAAAACTACCCGGTGGAGGGATCAAACAACACAAAAACAGCAGCCCGCCAAAGGTATGTCCAATCCACTAAAAATATGCTACAAGTTTTAACTAAGCATTTTGCTACTCATGTCCAAACCACGGAGTCGAGCATCAAGAATCTTGAGAAGCAAGTGGGAAAAATGGTGGAGGCAATCACGAGGATCAAAGCTCGATCCTCGGGGAGTCTACCTTCCCAGACTGTTGTGAACCCCAAGGAGAGCCTATGTGCCATTTCTCTAAGGAGTGGAAGCATCATCAAGGAGAATGAAGAAACAGGGACGATTAACCAACCTTCTATTGGTAACCCGCCCCTACGGAAGGAGGATGCCGCTCCTGCGGCTCAAGTTACGCCGCCCCCGCGGCCCAGCCTTTCCGCCCCTGCGGCAAGCAATGCAGAAACTACTCCGGAAGAAGATCCTTATATCCGTCCTAACTTTCCACCCCTCTATGCTGAAAAACTGCCAGCACCCTTCCCCGAGGCACTCAAGGAGAGAAGAGTGATAGAAGACAAAGAACTCTTTAAGACCTTCTCAAAGTGTGAGGTAAACATCCCTCTCCTTAAACTCGTGAAAAGTGTGCCTAAGTATGCTCGATTCTTGAAGGAACTTTGTACCATCAAGAGGAAGCAAAAGATGAAGGGAACACAGAAGGGAAGTGAGAAGGAGCACGTGTCCGCTGTTTTCCAAACCCAAATGCCGGAAAAACGTAGCGATCCGGGTATGGTAAGTGTTCCTTGTGTCATAGGCGATACTCGCATTGACAAAGCTATGCTTGATTTGGGTGCGTCTATAAATGTCCTACCTTATTCCATCTATCAATCTCTAGGATTAGGACCTTTGCATGAAACATGAACTATAGTACAACTAGCTGACGGATCTAATATCCACCCTAAGGGCGTAATTGAAGATGTTCTTATAAAAATTGATAAGCTAATCTTCCCTGCGGATTTCTTTGTCATTGATATGGAAAATAGCATGCACACCATCATGTTAGGTAGGCCTTTTCTAATAACGGCTAAAACAAAAATTGACTATGTTGATGGAAAACTTACAATGGAGTTTAATGATGAGGTTATTGAATTCAATTTATTTACATCTCTTGAAAAACCCATTAGTACTCCTTCTTTGTGTTCCACTAATGATATGCCAATAGAAAATTCTTCCTATGATGACAATGCTAATTATATGGAAAAGCATGTGAAGATGGTTTTAAAAGTGGATTTGCAAGATGACCACAACAAAACAAACGAAAAAGATAAATTGGCCATTGGGCCCATGCTACTAAACCCAAGCCAAGAGCTTGTTGTTCCCATCTTTCAGGATACTCAGCACGGAATGGGAAGTCCTCCAACTGAAAAGAGCAAGGAAGATCTAGGAGAGAAGAGAAACGCTCGTATCATGAACGGAAACAAAGGAACGAGCTCTCCACATCAAGCAATTGATCCGGGAGAGGTCATTGAGGCATGATCAGAGGTCTTACGTCGAGCCAACGACGTAAAATAAAGGCGCTGCTCGGGAGGCAACCCGAGAAAATAAGAGAAGAGGAGGTTCTGTCGTTCTGTCAAGAAAACCGCACCCGCGGACCAATGTCACCGCCCCCGCGGTGACACACTGCTTCCAGCCCGCCCCCGGCGCTAAGCCAGCGCAAGCAGAAAGCTGTCACCGCCCCCGCCGTGACAGACCCCCGCACCTGCGGATTTTCCCCTTGACGAACGTTCCCAGCGCCGCACCCACGCTGGTCCTGCGTCTCCGCTTCCCTTGTCAACCCCCCCGCGGTGACAAGCCACCGCTCCTGCGGTTTAACCCAGAAAAGAAAAAAAATAGGATCGGGATTTTAAATCCCTAACCCATTCACCTCCCTCACTCTTCCTCACACATACCTCACCCGAAAAAAAAACACTCTCACTCACTCACAAACTCTCACGCCCCAGCGCCGTCAAGCCCGTTCCTTGCGCCACTCAGCAACCACGCCCCTGCGCCACCTTCACCCGCCCCTGCGCCACCTCGGTTTACTCCTCCCTCCTTCCAGCTGCACAACCTTTCCCCTAATCCACAATCTCACAAACCCTAACCCTAATTTATCACCACCACTCACCACCCTCAAAGCAACCGTCAACCACCGTCGGGAGCACCAACGGACGCCGGAAACGCACCACAGGAGTAGCCAACAGCGCCCGCTGTCTTCGGCCGCCCGCTGTCTTCTCCCGCCCCCGCGCTTCGTTGTCACCGCGACCGCGCCTCACCGCCCCTGCGGATAAAAACAGAATGTCGTCTCTTATTTTCCCTTTGTGAAAATCTAACTCCTTTGCTAAGAATTGTGATTAGAATGGACTCTACACGAAAATATAAGATGACCGATAGGGAAAAAGCTCGATACGAGATTGTGCAAAACCGACAAATCTATGCAACTCGGTTTTTGCACATTTCGACGTTAGATCGGTTGGGCATGTTGGAAAGCATGCAATCCTTCATGAGCAATGCTGGGCTCGGGGAATTCCTGGGAAGGAGTGCCCAAACCTACCCCGAGCTGACTAGGCAGTTCGTGGCCACATTCAGCATGGAGCTTGAGGACCACATCTGTGTCGGCCTCACCTTCAAGTTCAATAAGAGGAAATATACGGTCACCTTCTCTCAGCTACAGGAGGCTTTCGGGGTTTCTAAGAACCCTTCGGAAAAATGGTGGGAGGGAGCTCCTACACCGGATTTGGTGGAGTTTTGGCGAGCGGCTACCGGCTCTGACTTTCGAACGGGGGTGAGTACAACAACAAACTCACTCACCCCTGTTTGAGGCTCCTATCCAAGATTATCATGGGTGTCTTCTATAGACACAAGGAGGAAAAGAAAGTGGCCCTCAAGGACCTCCCACTGCTTTATGCTTGTGTCGTGGCATGTGACAACGTGCCGGATTGGATCACCCTCTTCCTTACCGCTTTGAAGCGGATTAGGAAGGATGAGCCACGTGACATTGTTGGAGGTGGGATCATCTCCATGATTGTAGAGAAGGTCATGGACCTGACCGAGCTGGAGGATGGATTACCACTCCCATTTTACGACGAGGCTCTTCTACGGCGCTGCAAGCTCCTGAGGAGGGATGGTGAGAACCTCTTTTGGTTGTCTTTTACATATGGGAGCCACGTCACATACTTGCCCCCGCCGCTACCTTTAGGAGATGAGCTCTCCAATCTCTACATTGCCGCTGACCCTTACGTACCGAGGCGATCACAGGTCGCCGTTATTGAGCGGCATGCGGCGAGCTCCAGCAGGGTCCGACAGGAGGACCACATGCCCATTCATGATGATGATGAGGAGATGCCCACCGTGGCACAAGAGGACTCCCTCACACACGCCAGTCTGCTAGCTTAGATGGCGGCTCTGACCACGCAGCATCAGGCGTGGCAGACCGGCTACCAGACGTCTATGTTCCAGCAGCAGCAGGCGTGGCAGGCAGATTTTGGGAGGAGGATGGAGGATCAGCAGTTGGCTTGCCTGCCCGCCTTGACAGCTTGTACCAGCGGCAGGAGCACTTTTTCAGCCACTTCCCGTATCCTCCGGAGCACGGTCCGGATGGTCCAGCCGGACCATCCCATTAGTGAGCTTCTTCTTTTTCCCTTCTCCACATATTATCTTTGCTTTCATTTCCACACTTTGAGGGCAAAGCGTTCTTCAAGTATGGGGGAGGGTACTTATCATGCATTTTATTTGAGTTATTTTGAGATTTCTAGTCATTTGAGTTTGTTTTAAAATTCTTAATTGTAATTCATATCAGTCAAAAAAAAAAAAAAAAGAAGAGAAAAAGCCAAAAGAATTGAGAAAAAGGCAAGAAATCCTTGGATAAACCGAAAACCCGAGAGGGCGGTTTAGGCGACAAGAAGGTAGTCCGACCAACTCTAGGTTGGTGCAAAATTGAACTTGAGGGATGTGAGATTTTTGTGAGATCATCATGAAAAGAAGAAGAGTGGCAAGGTGAAAACCCGAAAGGGCTCCTTGGCAAAATGAGCGATACCGAGTGTAGGTTCTCCTTCCGGCGTTGGCGACATAAGAAGGGGAGTCATAAGGAGGATGTCCGGGTAGGTCACTCTTGGAGCAATAAGGACGGTAGTTTCTCACATTTTCTATTTTCTCACATTTTCTTTTTTCTCACATTTTCTCACTTTCTTTGGTCATATTTTCTCTTTTGTTCCTCATCTTTCTACTACACCATATTTTCTAAGACTTGTGCTGATTTGTTTGATGTTTTGTTTACTCGGGACGAGTAAAGAGTCTAAGTATGGGGAGTTTGATAGGTGATGGAATCACTATCAATTTAGGTAGTTTTTAGAGTCGTTTTTATGTTTTTGAGTCATATTATGTTACTAATGTCTTGATCCAGATAAAAGAGTCAAAATGAAGCAAAAGAAGGTATTAGCAACACTTGGGAGTTGAAGTGAAGAGACGAAGACAACTTTCTGGTGCCTCACCGCCCCCGCGGAGAAGTGTCACCACGCCTGCGGTGACACCCTTGCCGAGTGCCGCAGCCAGCGGCATCACCTGCGCCGAATGAAGCATGTCACCACCCCCGCGACCGCCTCTGGCCGCCCCTGCGGTGACAACCCTGAAGACCCATGACAAGCGCCGCGGCCAGCACCTTCGCCCGCGGCCAAGAAGAGCCTATCACCGCCCCCGCGGCCGCCTTTGGCCGCTCCTGCGGTGACCCATCCTGAAGAAGCGAAGACGGCGCCTCAGCGCCCTTGCCTGCGGCCTTACCAACGGCCTTGTGAAGACGAAGAATCCAGTGTCACCGCCCCCGCGGTGACTCTGGGCCGCGCTTGCGGATCTTCACCAGAAATGCCCGAAGTTAAAGAGTCAGACGTTTCAAAGAGCATTGAAGAACCCGCCCCCGCGGGTGTGACGAGCCGCCCCTGCGGCCAAGAAGAAGATGGAACGTTTTTTCCTAAACTGCGCCTGCGGCGCCCTTGGCCGCGGGTGCGGGTTAGCGTCAGAGGACTTTAATCGGCTGTTTTCGTCGGCTTTAAGGCCTTAAGTGTGGCTGTTTGCACAGACTTTAATCCATCCTTAATGGTGGTTGTTTGCACAACCTATTTACTCCTTTTTAATGCATTTTGTAGTATAAATAGAGCCCTTGGTTATAGTTATTTTCATCTCATTTTCCACCCAAAAACCTCTATTTTCTAGTGTCTTTTGTAATGAGTTTCTAAGCTCCCTTGGCTACATTGGGTTGATTGAAGCTACATTACTATTTGGTTGTAAGTTCTTCTAATATAAGTTCAAGTTCATTATCCTTTGTGTTGTTTTCCTTGTTCTTTAACTTATGTTTGCATGTTTTTATTCACTTAGATTGATCACCTTAAGTGTACTAATTCATGTAAAATGCTAGGATTAATTGATTCCGGGTTCGGGTCCTTAATCTAGTAGCAAACCCATAGGTAAAAACTGGTTGCGATTATCTAAGGGAAAGGAAATAACTATAAAGAAAGATTTAACGAGTTGTTTTATTCTTCTTTATATCTCTTTATCTTTATTAGAATGCTAACTTGTGGTTTAATCTTGTAGGTTTACGGATTAATAAACTAGTTAACTTGTGTTAATGCCGGTTGGCTTAACACATATCTACGATCGAGATGAGAACATCGGTGAACAACTTATAAAAAAAATCAACCAAGTAGTGTGTATGTTAAGATCCAACCTAGTGTAGTTCTTTAAATCAACTTTTCACCAACTTTATAAGTGTCTTTGTCTTGTTTTATTTCAATCCAAATTCCCCTCCCCCCATTTGTTACCAAATCAATATTTAAAATAATAAAAACTCGATAAACTCCCTTGGGTTCGACCCTTACTTAATCACTATACATTGGTTAGTATTAAGTTCGGATTTAACTTGATAAGTTTATAATAACGACCTTAGGAAATACGCTTGTCACCACTACAAACTGATCCAGGAAGTCGATGAAGATACTGTTCATCAACTCCATAAAGACGGATGGGGCATTCGTAAGCCCAAATGGCATCACTACAAACTCGTAGTGGCCATATCTGGTCCGGAATTCTGTCCTATGCACATCCTGCTCCCTCACCCTCAGCTGGTGATACCCGGAACGCAGGTCAATCCTGGAGAACACAGTAGCTCCCTGTAACTGATCTAACAAATCATCAATGCGCGGTAGTGGATACTTGTTCTTGATGGTCACCTTGTTCAGCTCTTTGTAGTCTATGCATAACCTCAGTGATCCGTCCTTCTTCCGTACGAAGAGGACATGTGCTCCCCAAGGGGACACGCTAGGGCGAATGAAGCCCTTCTCAGCCAACTCCTCGAGTTGCTTCTTCAGCTCCAGCATCTCGACAGGCGTCATCCGGTATGGGGCCTTCGAGATGGGTCTCGTACCAGGCTCCAACTCGATATTGAAATCCACACTCCTCTGAGGCGGCAAACTGGACGGCTCAGCAAAAATATTTGTATACTCACAAACAACTGGGATATCCTCTAACACTGGACTCTCCCCCTCCTTCATGGCATAACACCAGAAGGCCTCGCAACTCTGTGCAATCAATCTAGCTACCCATATGGCGCTGATAACTGTACCTGTCTTTCCAAGGTCCCAACCTCGGAAAACCTCTATCTGGCCTAACTCGGTAGAGAGGGTAACAGTCCTCCTACCTAAATCTAAGACTGCAGAGTGTCTATCCATCCAGTCCATACCTAGAATGACTTCTTCATGCTCTAATGGCATGACAAAGAAGTCAACTAGTAACACACGGGTCCCTACAGAAATGGGACAACCGTGAATATCACGGGTACCTCTGACCCTACCACCATCGGGTAACCCTATACTAAAGGGCATCCCCTCAACTATATCTAACCCAAGACGCTCTACACAGGCATCAGAAATAAAAGAGTGCGTAGCACCAGTATCAAATAAAACTCTAACAGGTAAACAATGAATCAGAATGGTACATGTAGCAGTAGGTGCAGCTGGCTCCTCTGCACTCCTCAGCTCAAAAACACGACCCTATGGGCCTCTGGTATTAGTGGTGCCCCCACCACGACCTCTGCCTCTACTCGGCCCAAGAGCAGATCCTTGAGTCGTAGGGAGATCTAGGACTCTCTGCTGTCCTTGAGTCTGCTGCTTCTGAGGTGGCCTCTCCCCACCTCCCGCTGCACTAGCAGGAGAAGAACCCTGCTGAGATGAAGCTCCGCCCTGGAGGCAATAAACAACTCGGTGACCTTGCCTACCACAGGTGTAGCAAGTCACCAATGGCCTCGTACACTCTGGCCTCATATGCCCTGAATCTCCACAGTTAAAGCACTGACGTCCCTTCTCTACAACCAGTGCAGATGAAGGCTGACTCTGGCGTCTCTGAACACGCCAACCACTAGCAGAACCACCAGTACCACTGGTCTGCCCTGTACGTTGTCTCTTCTTAGACCCTCCGGTCTGAGAAGCTCTCCTCTGTCCAGCTCGCTCCCTCTCATAATCGGAAGCTCTGTCCTGATAATCTGTAAGAGTCTCACAATGAAATCCTGCCATGTAGGTCCGGGTAGTATCCCTCAGTCGTCGGGAAAAGAGATAAATGTGCTGGTCTGCGGCAGGTGCAGCTGGTCCCAGTAATGCCAGCTCCTCCTGAAACCTCCTGATGGCCTCAGAGACTGGTACATCCTCGAACCCAGCCTCCACAAAATCTCGCAGTTTCTCCCTCCTCAGAGAGGCAGGGCAGAAACGCTCTCTAATCATCGTCTTCATCTGATCATAACTAGTAACCTGACCCCGTACTGATCTCCACCAGTGTTGTGCCAAGTCCCGAAATAAGGTCTGAACCAGCTCAATCTGTCTGTCAGCTGGACATCGAATAGACTCTAGAGTTGAGTCTACATGCCCGATCCAGAGCTAAACCTCCAACCCCACCTTCCCAGTGAAAGGGGGTACACCCATCTAATGAATGCCTTCAACCAGGTATCCGGTCTAGGCCCTCTATGCTCCTCCGGTGCTCTGGCAATCTCAGCAGCAGGTACCTGAGTAACAGTGTGGGACCTCTCAGATGGTCCCTCTTGTGCCTGTAAGTCTGGGGCACGCCTACCGGCTCTAGCAGCCTCCTCAACACGTCTGATATAAGCCTGAAACTCTGACTTACCCATAGAGACACGATCAGACTCACCAGACTGGGCTCTCTGTGCCCCCTGTCCCACAGCTGCCCCGTTCCCAGTCTCAAGAACAACGCTCTCAGCAACCTCCTCGTGGATCTCTCCTGCTGTCTGGGAACCATCAGCAAGTATCCTACCTCGTCCTCGGCCTAGAGGGGGTCTACCTCTACCTCTACCTTGCCCAGTTGCAGGTAAGGCTCTAGTCTGAACCATCTATATAGGACGTAAACCTAGCTTAGAAGGCTATATATATGCCATATCTATAGATATATCACAGATCAATCACAACAGAATATCTATATATATCTATACTGTCGAGATCTTCAGAGGGGCGATGGTTCACGTACACGATAACCCAAAACATTTGTACTCATTTCAAAACCAAAACCTTTTGGAAAGTCAGACCCCTTTCGGGTTTTGTTTATTTATCTATTCGAACTTTATTGCAGATTATTAGTGCCATTGTTGTCAACCTTGACTCTGATACCAACTTTGTAACACCCCAAATCCGTAGGACTCGGAGTGCTACTGGGCTAGGATCTCACAATGGATCCTTACCCTAGCCTGACAACAACTTCACTGAATCTTACAACAAGGCACTGATAGATTAAAACAAAACATAAAATTGATGTATATATATATATACCGATCAAAAGGTAATACATAGTACTGCTGAGTACAAAAGTCAAAACACAACTCCGTACAACATAAATAACCCGAAACCCCGATATCGTCCCTGTGTACGGAACCCTCAACAGATCATCCCTCCGGATCACTCTGCAGTTCTCCTAACCTGCAAAGGATCTACAACACGGTATAAAACCGTTAGCTAACCATACACAAATATAAGATAGGCAAGAGCACAACCACACATCATAAAACGATAACACATCAACAGGTTATCACACATTTACCCGTTATTATCTTATAACGTTAANGAGACTTCTCAAAGTGTGAGGTAAACATTCCTCTCCTTAAACTCGTGAAAAGTGTGCCTAAGTATGCTCGATTCTTGAAGGAACTTTGTACCATCAAGAGGAAGCAGAAGATGAAGGGAACACGGAAGGGAAGTGAGAAGGAGCACGTGTCCGCTGTTTTTCAAACCCCAAATGCCGGAAAAACGTAGCGATCCGGGTATGGTAAGTGTTCCTTGTGTCATAGGCGATACTCGCTTTGACAAAGCTATGCTTGATTTGGGTGCTTCTATAAACGTCCTACCTTATTCCATTTATCAATCTTTAGGCTTAGGACCTTTGCATGAAACACGGACAATAGTACAACTAGTTGACGGATCTAATATCCACCCCAAGGGCATAATTGAAGATGTTCTTATAAAAATTGATAAGCTAATCTTCCCGGCTGATTTCTTTGTTATTGATATGGAAAATAGCATGCACACCATCATGTTAGGTAGACCTTTTCTAATAACGGCTAGAACAAAAATTGACTATGTTGATGGAAAACTTACAATGGAGTTTAATGATGAGGTTATTGAATTCAATTTATTTACATCTCTTGAAAAACCCATTCGTACTCCTTCTTTGTGTTCCATTAATGATATGCCCATAGAAAATTCTTCCTATGATGACAATGCTAATTATATGGAAAAACATGTGAAGATGGCTTTGAAAGTGGATTTGCAAGATGACCACAACAAAATAAACGAAAAAGATAAATTGGCCATTGGGCCCACTCTACTAAACCCAAGCCAAGAGCTTGTTGTTCCCATCTTGCAGGATACTCGGCACGGAATGGGAAGTCCTCCAACTGAAACGAGCAAGGAAGATCTAGGAGAGAAGAGAAACGCTCATATCATGAACGGAAACGAAGGAACGAGCTCTCCACATCAAGCAATTGATCCGGGAGAGGTCATTGAGGCATGATCAGAGGCCTTACGTCGAGCCAACGACGTAAAACAAAGGCGCTGCTCGGGAGGCAACCCGAGAAAATAAGAGAAGAGGAGGCTCTGACGTTCTGTCAAGAAAACCGCACCCGCGGACCAATGTCATCGCCCCCGCGGTGACACAGCGCTCCCAGCCTACCCCCGGCGCTGAGCCAGCGCAAGCAGAAAGCTGTCACCGCCCCCGCGGTGACAGACCCCCGCACCTACGGATTTTCCCTTGACGAGCATTTCCCAGCGCCGCACCCAGCGCTGGGCCTGCGTCTCCACTTCCCTTGTCACGCCCCCACGGTGACAAGTCACCGCCCCTGCGGTAAAACCCATAAAAGAAAAAAAATAGGATCAGGATTTTAAATCCCTAACCCACTCACCCCCCTCACTCTTCCTCACACATCCCTCTCTCGAAAACACTCTCCCTCACCAGCTCTCACCACGCCCCAGCGCCGTCAATCCGCTCCCTACGCCACCCAGTCACCACGCTCCAGCGCCGTCAATCCGCTCCCTGCGCCACTCAGTCACCATGCCCCCGCGGCCACGCTTCACCGCCCCTGCGGATAAAAACAGAAGGTCGTCTCTTATTTTCCCTTTGTGAATATCTAACTCCTTTGCTTAGAATTGTGATTAGAATAGACTCTACACGAAAATATAAGATGACTGATAGGGAAAAAGCTCGATACGAGATTGTGCAAAACCGACAAGTCTATGCAACTCGGTTTTTGCACATTCCGACGTTAGAGCGGTTGGGCATGTTGGAAAGCATGCAATCCTTCCTGAGCAATGCTGGGCTCGGGGAATTCCTGGGAAGAAGTGCCCAAACCTACCCCGAGCTGACCAGGCAGTTCGTGGCCACATTCAGCATGGAGCTTGAGGACCACATCTGTGTCGGCCTCACCTTCAAGTTCAATAAGAGGAAATATACGATCACATTCTCTCAGCTACAGGAGGCTTTCGGGGTTTCTAAGAACCCTTCGGAAATATGGTGGGAGGGAGCTCCTACACCGGATTTGGTGGAGTTTTGGTGAGCGGTTACCGGCTCCGACTTTCGAACGGGGGGTGAGTACAACAACAAACTCACTCACCCCTATTTGAGGCTCCTATCCAAGATTATCATGTGTGTCTTCTGTGGACACAAGGAGGAAAACAAAGTGGCCCTCAAGGACCTCCCACTGCTTTATGCTTGTGTCGCGGCATGTGACAACGTGCCGGATTGGATCACCCTCTTCCTTACCGCTTTGAAGCGGATTAGGAAGGATGAGCCACATGACATTGTTGGAGGTGGGATCATCTCCCTGATTGCAGAGCAGGTCATGGACCTAACCGAGCTGGAGGATGGGTTACCACTCCCATTTTACGACGAGGCTCTTCTACGTAGCTGCAAGCTCCTGAGGAGGGATGGTGAGAACCTCTTCTGGTTGTCTTTTACAGATGGGAGCCACATCACATACTTGCCCCGGCCGCTACCTTTAGGAGATGAGCTCTCCGATCTCTACATTGCCGCTGACCTTTACGTACCGAGGCGATCACAGGTCGCCGTTATTGAGCGGCATGCGGCGAGCTCCAGCAGGGTCCGACAGGAGGACCACATGCCCATTCATAATGATGATGAGGATATGTCCACCGCGGCACAGGAGGACTCCCCCCACACACGCCAGTATGCTAGCTCAAATGGCGGCTCTGACCACGCAGCATCAGGCGTGGCAGACCGGCTACCAAACGTCTATGCTTAGCAGCAGCAGGCGTGGCAGGTAGATTTTGGGAGGAGGATGGAGGATCAGCAGTTGGCTTAGCAAGCCAACTTTGAGACCTCTTTCGGAGCTCGGATGGACGCACAACAGGCCCGCCTTGACAGCTTGTACCAGCGTCAGGAGCACTTTTTCATCCACTTCCCGTATCCTCCGGAGCATGGTCCGGATGGTCCAGCCGGACCATCCCATTAGTGAGCTTCTTCTTTTGCCCTTCTCCACATATTATCTTTGCTTTCATTTCCACACTTTGAGGGCAAAGTGTTCTTCAAGTATGGGGGAGGATACTTATCATGCATTTATAATCATTTGTGTTTGTTTTAAAAATTCTAATTGTAATTCATATCAGTCATCAAAAAAAAAAAGAGAAAAAAAGAGAAAAAGCCAAAGAATTGAGAAAAAGGCAAGAAATCCTTGGATAAACCGAAAACCCGAGAGGGCGGTTTAGGCAAAAAGAAGGTAGTCCGACCAACTCTACGTTGGTGCAAAATTGGACTTGAGGGATGTGAGATTTTTGTGAGATCATCATGAAAAGAAGAAGAGTGTCAAGGTGAAAACCCAAAAGGGCTCCTTGGCAAAATGAGCGATACCGAGTGTAGGTTCTCCTTCCGGCGTTGGCGACATAAGAAGGGGAGTCATAAGGAGGATGTCCGGGTAGGTCACTATTGGAGCAATAAGTACGGTAGTTTCTCATATTTTCTATTTTCTCACATTTTCTTACTTTCTTTGGTCAATTTTCTCTTTTGTTCCTCATCTTTCTACTACACCATATTTTCTGAGACTTGTGCTAATTTGTTTGATGTTTTGTTTACTCGGGACAAGTAAAGAGTCTAAGTTTGGGGGAGTTTGATAGGTGATGGAATCACTATCAATTTAGGTAGTTTTTAGAGTCGTTTTTATGTTTTTGAGTCATATTATGTTACTAATGTCTTGATCCAGATAAAAGAGTCAAAATGAAGCAAAAGAAGGTATTAGCAGCACTTGGGAATTGAAGTGGAGAGACGAAGACATGTTTCTGGTGCCTCACCGCCCCCGCGGAGAAGTGTCACCTTGCCTGCGGTGACACCCTTGCCGAGCGCCGCAGCCAGCGGCATCACCTGCGCCGAACGAAGCATGTCACCGCCCCCGCGGCCGCCTCTGGCCGCCCCTGCGGTGACAACCCTGAAACCCATGACAAGCGCCGCGGCCAGCACCTTCGCCCGCGGCCAAAAAGAGCCTGTCACCGCCCCCGCGGCCGCCTTTGGCCGCCCCTGCGGTGACCCATCCTGAAGAAGCGAAGACGGCGCCTCAGCGCCCTTGCCTGCGGCCTTGTGAAGACGAAGAATCCAGTGTCACCGCCCCCGCGGTGACTCTGGGCTGCGCCTGCGGATCTTCACCAGAAACGCCCGAAGTTAAAGAGTCAAACGTTTCAAAGAGCATTGAAGGACCCGCCCCCGCGGGTGTGACGAGCCGCCCCTGCAGCCAAGAAGAAGATGGAACGTTTTTGCCTAAACCGCGCCTACGGCGCCCTTGGCCGCGGTTGCGGGTTAGTGTCAGAGGACTTTACTCGGCTGTTTTCATCGGCTTTAAGGCCTTAAGTGTGGCTGTTTGCACAGATTTTAATCCATTCTTAATACTAACTAATGTATAGTGATTAAGTAAGGGTCGAACCCAAGGGAGTTTATCGAGTTTTTATTATTTTAAATATTGATTTGGTAACAAATGGGGGGGGGGGGATTTGGATTGAAATAAAACAAGACAAAGACAATTATAAAGTTGGTGAAAAGTTTATTTAAAGAACTACACTAGGTTGGATCTTAGCATACACACGACTTGGTTGATTCTTTGTATAAGTTGTTCACCGATGTTCTCATCTCGATCGTAGATATGTGTTAAGCCAACCGGCATTAACACAACTTAACTAGTTTATTAATCCGTAACCTACAAGATTAAACCACAAATTAGCATTCTAGTAAAGATAAAGAGATATAAAGAAGAATAAAACAACCCGTTAAATCTTTCTTTATAGTTATTTTCTTTTCCCTTAGATAATCGCAACCAGTTTTTACTTATGGGTTTGCTACTAGATTAAGGACCCGAACCCGGAATCAATTAATCCTAGCATTTTACATGAATTAGTACACTTAAGGTGATCAATCTAAGTGGAATAAAAACATGCAAACATAAGTTAAAGATCAAGGAAAATAACACAAAGGATAATGAACTTAAACTTATATTAGAAGAACTTACAACTAAATAGTAATGTAGCTTCAATCAACCCAATGTAGCCAAGGGAGCTTAGAAACTCATTACAAAAGACACTAGAAAATAGAGGTTTTTGTGTGGAAAATGAGATGAAAATAGCTATAGCCAAGGGCTCTATTTATACTATAAAATGCATTAAAAAGGAGTAAATAAGCTGTGCAAACAACCACCATTAAGAATGGATTAAAGTCTGTGCAAACAGCCACACTTAAGGCCTTAAAGAAGACGAAAACAGCCGAGTAAAGTCCTCTAACGCTAACCGGCACCCGCGGCCAAGGGCGCTGCAGGCGCGGTTTAGGCAAAAACGTTCCATCTTCTTCTTGGCCGCAGGGGCGGCTCGTCACACCCGCGGGGGCGGGTTCTTCAATGCTCTTTGAAACGTCTAACTCTTTAACTTCGGGCGTTTCTGGTGAAGATCCGCAGGCGCGGCCCAGAGTCACCGCGGGGGCGGTGACACTGGATTCTTCGTCTTCACAAGGCCGTTGGCAAGGCCGCAAGCAAGGGTGCTGAGGCGCCGTCTTCGCTTCTTTAGGATGGGTCACCGCAGGGGCGGCCAAAGGCGGCCGCGGGGGCGGTGACAGGCTCTTCTTGGCCGCGGGCGAAGGTGCTGGCCGCGGCGCTTGTCATGGGTCTTCAGGGTTGTCACCGCCGGGGCGGCCAGAGGCGGCCGCGGGGGTGGTGACATGCTTCGTTCGGCGCAGGTGATGCCGCTGGCTGCGGCGCTCGGCAAGGGTGTCACCGCAGGCAAGGTGACACTTCTCCGCGGGGGCGGTGAGGCACCAGAAACTTGTCTTCGTCTCTCCACTTCAACTCCCAAGTGCTGCTAATACCTTCTTTTGCTTCATTTTGACTCTTTTATCTGGATCAAGGCATTAGTAACATAATATGACTCAAAAACATAAAAACGACTCTAAAAACTACCTAAATTGATAGTGATTCCATCACCTATCAAGTAGCTTGGAATGCCACTTAGTGGTTGTGAACCTATGAGGCCTTAAGGCTCGATGTAAGTGATGGTTATGAGCATGTGAGCATGATGGACCTTCTAGGCTAGCTTATGCCTCTTTGGTTGAGGATTACTCTTGTGGAATTATGGACTGTTGTAGGCTGTTGCATGTATTGAGAGGGTGATGAGTACTTGGTACCTAGGATGCATTCCTAGTTTGAGGGTTAGGTGATCTTGCGTAGATCACTAGAGTGAAGTCTAAGACTTCTTTAGTGTGAGTATGTATTGAGATGCATATCTCTTGTGAGCAGGTTGTGGGCTTCCTCCTTAAGGAAGCAAGAGTGTGGTTGACTTGGGTTTGGTGACGAGGTAAATCTCCGGACTTACTTAGTTCGTATTTTACGTATTAGCATTGATGTGTGTTTGGTTGTGTGTGTTTATGTTCTTGTTATAACTATTAAACCAGTAAATAGGACCACCGATCTTATATGTATATATTTTGGCCCAAGTGTATGATAACGGGCGGTGACAATACTGCCTAGCCTTGCGTGGGTCTAGGGGATTCTCGGCGACTTGCCCGGTGGGTTAGATGGTCGGGTGCATCCATACCATTCTTTGCCGGTGCGGGGACCGAGGCGAGACCACGGTGGGTCTCGTGTCACAAACGAAGTTGAATTAGAACGGGATACGAGTTAAGAATAAAAAGATAATAAACCGGACTTGCGTGATTTATGTTTTGTGATATGTATGTGTTTGTGCCTTCACCGTTATTCTAATGCTTAGAATATTAGCTAACGGTTTTAAACCGTGATTGTAGATGACTTGCAGGTTAGGGACGCCGCCGAGTGAGGTGGAGGAGTGGACAGCCGGGGTCTCCGTACATTATAGGACGGGGACGGTTTTTGGGTTTATGTTGTTTATGTCGCTAGTTGGATGTTGTTTCATGTTTAGACTTTCGTATTGAGGTTCTATTGTTTTGAGGACTCGGCTGAGTTTCAACTTTGTACTTCTTACTTTTGGTTTCCGCATACATTAAAACGTTTTGAGTTTTGCCTTTATTTGTGCCATGTTGAAAGATCCGGTGAAATTGTTGTCAGGCTAAGGGTCGGGACCCATTGTGAGGTCTCACCCGTAGCGCCTCGAGTCCCGCGGATTTGGGGTGTTACATCTATGACCCAAACAACCTTCACTACCCACGTGATCCACCTCCTCCTCCTCCATACGAGTAGACACGCCGGAGGCCTTCTTCATTTTTACATTGTGAGTATTGTTTTTACTTCATATTTATTATTCACATTGGGGACAATGTGAGTTTTAAGTATGGGGTAGGATGCTTGCAATATCTTTTAGCATGTTTCTTTTTATATGCACTGCATTGAACAATTTCATATTCTTGTCACACGTTTCTTTTATATGCACTGCATTTTTATATGAAAATCCAAAAAAATTAGAAAATTTAAAAAAAAATTGTGCTTCTAGGATTGATGTGACCTTAATGAGGATATTGTGTATGTTTATTTGGCTATTGATGTTTATTTTGAGCTTTAATTGAATTAATGGCAATTATGGGATTTGAATCCCTTGTTTGTAATCTATATGATTTATTTGGATTACCTTGTCTATTTGGATTGATCTTGAAAAGTTGAAGCTATATGAAAAGTTCTTTTACTTTGCACAAGAATGATTTAGGCAATTCGAATTCTTCTTCTTTTCTATCTTTACCATTTTCAGCACCTCAAACATAAAATGTATTTGCCCTTTATGACCCATCCGGGAATTAGGAAAGTGAAGTTTCAAGGTGTGCGCTTAATTGTAAAAAGTGATTTATGTGCATTATGTGAAGAAGTTGATTGATTTGTGAGATGTGATTTGCAAGCAAGAGCTTTTTATAGGTTTTGTTGGCTATGAAGATGAGTAACACGGCACCATTCACATAATCGGGTGTTTGTGTCTTGCCAAAGTCGGATTGGTTTTAAAAAAACATTACCTGGAGTTGATTTGGTATGTGCACTTTGGTGTGAGGTACGTGAAGGAAACTGAACACCGAGGTTTCGGCTATTGTGCACCTATGCTTTTCACTCAAGAGAAAAAAATGCATGAAGAAGGGATGGATGTTGAGAAAAGAAAGAAAAAAAAAGAAAAAAAAAATTTGTTGTGTTGTCCTCTTTCCCGGATTTCCACCACATTACCTATACACATCCTACTTATATCACATTTCTTGACATTTTCTTTGTTAAGTCCTATTGATCTTTGCATACATGTAATTGACTTCATGGCCTAAACTTGGATTTTTCATAAATTTTAGACATTGGTAGTTTAAATGATGATTTTGGATTTCTTGCAAGGTGTGATTATCCTATATGTTGCCTATCTTACCTGACCTTAATCGATTTATGTCTTTAGCCTTGTGACTACACTCTGAAAGTGATCATGAATAGAAGCACTACAAAAAGAGTTTTGTTTTTGTTTAGCATAGATGATTCTTGCTATCTTGCCTTGAATTTATTATTTGCTTGGGGACAAGCAAGGATAAGTATGGGGTATTTTGATAACATGAATTATTGACCTAGTTTAGTAGAGCATTTAGTTAGTTTTTCCTTTTCCGCATGCATGTTTTAGCCTTAGTTTGTGTTTTTTATACTTGTTTAGTGCAACTTTGCGAGTATAGATGTCTACACACGCTTTTGGTGTCCTTGTAGGTATTTTGGCGTGTTTTGGAGCTAAAACGATGCATTTGAGGACCAAGCCTCGGAATGGACGCTTTGGAGCAATCACACAGGCACGGGAAAGGAGGAAAAGACGAGCCACGAGCAAACAAGAAGGAATGCACGAGATTAGAGCAATCTCGGTCGAGATCCACATGATCTTGGCCGAGTTCCCAGATATCTCGGCCGAGATCCGAGCCATCTTGGTCGAGATTTCATTCCAGAAGCTTCTGTCGGCGAATCTCGGTCATCTCGGTACCAATCTCGGCCGAGATTTGTGCCATCTCGGGCGAGATTTCTGAGACTTGACCGAGATCACCGACCGAGATTTTCCCCTTGCTGAGACACGAAGCCAATCTCGGTCCCGACATTCCAAAATCTCGGTCGACGACCGAGATTTCCGACCGAGATTTCTGTGCGCCGAAATATTTTGTTCTTTTTGGGTCAGTTTTGGTCCGGCCCGTTCTGTGGAAGGTTGTTGGGTATAAAAGGGAAGCTCTAAATAATTTCCAGGGTTCCGCTTCATATTATTCGAAGACTTCTATTGGAGAGGGCCGCTTGCTCCTTCTTCTTCTCCCTTGCTCTACACCATTGCCACCATTGTTGAACTACATTGAGTGTTTAGGAAAGATTCAGGCTTTTAGATTTAATTCAATTCAGATACGCTTCGCGATACTGGGAATTTGTCATTTTGCTGGTTTCATCTTAATAAAGCTAAGTACTTTCTTTATTCTCTCTTTTAGTTCTTAATTTATGAATTCTTCCATTGATTTGATTATTGCTTTTGATATGTTGATTGTTGGCTAGAACCATTGTGGTTCTAAGGTGAATAGGGATTTATTTATACTTGGACTATGATGGAATAGTGTTTAATGCTTGGTTTGTATAGCTTTGAAATCCTAGTGGTTAGTTAGGACATGAATCTAGTTAGAACCCTTCTAGCTAGTAACCTAAGTTGGAGTTGAGACTTACCCGGTGAAACCCCTTCTTAGATATCTTAGAGATTGACCATAAGTAATAGAGGTGAAAATCTCTATTGGGTTAAGTCTGCTTAGATTCCTTTCTAAGTAGGGTAATATCTGAGACTTACCCGGTAATGGTTTATCTTTCCCTTAGTTTGGAATCTGGTTTGTTTAGAATTTCCTACCTCTCTACCTTGAGACTTACCCGGTAATAGGTGGTTGGTTTGGAACTAGATAGTCTTGAGACTTACCCGGTAATAGACTGTCAGCCTAGAAACGTTCTTCCCTGAAGTTTGTTAACCATAGATCCTTTGAGAGATGTCCTTAGTCCATGCGTATAAATAATGACCTTGAATCCTTGGAATCCGCTTTCACTTTTATTGATATACCTTTCGTTCGTTTGTTTACTTAGTTTTCAATCAAATCCGATATTTGATTGCGAACTCTACAAAACCCTTTAAAACCTTTTTGATATTTCTTCCCTTCTTTTCCAACCTCTTTCTTTTACGTTGATTTACACTATTTTAGATCACATTTATAATTCAGACACTTGGTCTCTGAGATCGACCTTGAAATACTTATCCTTACTGTAATCGACCCATACACTGTGGGTTCGCTACAATTTGGGTGTTTATTTCTTGTTTTATAAATTTAAAGCATACCGTGGTTTTTACTAACCTGTGAGCTTTTATCATTATTGATAAAAGTTTATAGGGGTGTTAAAATATCGAACACTCCTCTCTACTCCGGGAGTAGACTAAGATGTCGTCAATAAATACCACCACAAACTGGTCAAAGAAGTCGATGAAGATGCCGTTCATCAACTCTATGAAGACGGCAGGTCCATTCGTGAGCCCGAATGGCATCACGACAAACTCATAGTGGCCGTATCTCGTCCTGAATGCCGTCTTCGGTATGTCCTCATCTCTCACCCTAAGCTGGTGGTATCCCGACCTCAAGTCGATACGTGAAAATATGGAGGCTCCCTGCAACTGGTCTAGCAAATCATCAATGCGCGGTAACGGGTACTTGTTCTTGACGGTGACTTTGTTCAACTCCCGGTTGTCGATACATAGCCTCAAAGATCCGTCCTTCTTCTTAACGAAGAGGACCGGTGCACCCCAAGGGGAAACACTCGGGCGTATGAAACCCCTATCGGCTAACTCCTCAAGCTGCTTCTTCAGCTCCAGCAACTCGATCGGCGCCATGCGGTATGGAGCCTTGGAGATCGGCCTAGTGCCGGGCTCCAACTCAATAGTGAAGTCAACGCTCCTCTGCGGTGGTAGCCCAGGTGGCTCCCCGAAAACGTCCTCGAACTCGCATGCCACAAGGATCTCCTCCAGTGATGGTCCCGTCTCCTCCTCCTTCATGGCATAACACCAGAAGACCTCACATCCCTGCCCGATAAGTCTAGCAGCTCGAACGGCGCTAATGACTGTACCGGCTTTCCCGAAGTCCCAACCTCGGAAAATCACCTCCTGCCCCGTCTCTGTGGAAATCGTCACGGTCCTCCGGCTGATGTCCAAAACGGCATGATGGCAGTCCATCCAATCCATCCCCAGGATGACTTCTTCATGCACTAAGTGCATGACAAAGAAGTCGGCTAACCAATCTCGGTTCCCCAAACGAATGGGGCAACCGCGTACCTCTCGGGTACCACTAACCCTACCTCCATCGGGTAACCCTATAGTAAAGGGTCTCCTCTCTATCGTAGCTAAGGACAACCTAGCTACACAATCATCGGATATAAACGAGTGCGTAGCACCCGTATCAAATAAAACTCGGACCGAAAAACCGTGAATCTGAATAGTACCTGGGGCTGCCGGTGCTGGAGGATCAACAACACTCCTCAGCTCGAATACCCTGGCATGTGTGCCTCTGGTCTCCTGAGTACCTCTACCACAACCTCTACCTCGGCCCTGACCCTGAGCGGATCCCTGAGTGCGGGTCTGACCCTGACCCTGGCTCCTCTGCTGAGAGCCCTGTGACTGATACTGCGGCCTCTGACCGCTCCCTGATATGCCAGCAAGCGAGGAACCCTGCTGTGACGGTGCCTTGCCTTGACGGCAAAAAGCAGCTCGGTGACCCATATGGCCACAAGTGAAACAAGCCAGAGGTGGCTTCCTACATGTCTTCTTCGTATGTCCATAACCTCCACAACCGTAGCACTGAGGTCCTCCGTCGGATGCCGGTCTCGACGGCTGAGGATCAGAGCGTCCCTGACCTGTAGCTCCGGCCCCTGACCTAGTTGGTGTCATCCTCTGTCTCTTGTCCGGTCTCCCGGACTGTGCTGCTCTCTTAGACCAAGGCGGTCGCCGAAGCCCGGTCCTGGTACTCCGCCAGTGAGGTACAACGGAAACCCGCCAGGTAAGCGCGGGTGGACTTTCTCAGTCTCCTGGAGAAAAGGTAGACATGCTGGTCCGCTGGGGGTGCGGAAGGTCCCAACAAGACTAACTCTGCCCGAAAACGCCTGATCGCCTCAATGACTGGGACGTCCTCGAATCCCGCCTCCAGGAAATCCTGGACTCTGTCACTCCTCAGCGAAGCTGGGCAGAAGGTCTCCCGGACGAGGCTCAACAGCTGATCCATCGTGGTCACACCGCCTCTAACTGTCCTCCACCAGTACTGGGCCTGCGCTCGAAACAGTGTATGTACTATCTCTACCTGCCTCTCCTCTAGGCAACGGATCGCCTCTAAGGCTGACTCAACGTGCCCAATCCAGTGCTCCACCTCTAACCCTACCTTCCCGTCGAAGTAGGGTACATGTTTTTGGTTGAAAGCCTTCAACCATGAATCAGGTATCGGAGACCTCAGCTCGTCTCTCGGCCTAGCAATCTCCACAACTGGCTCGGATGCAACAACTGTTGGTGCAACTATCTCTAGTGCAGCCCGAACCTAGGTTACCCTTTGTGTGACCTCAACTGATCTCTCTGGTGCAAGTGCAGGCACTGGTGGTGCGGGAGGTGGTGCTCCAGTCCTAAACGCCTCCTCTACCCGACGTACGTAATCTCCAAATACAGTAGCTTCCACGGACGCTCCCCCGGTCCTGGTAGATGAAGAACCCTGCACTCCGGACCTAACCACGGACCCATCCCTAGCCTCGGGAATGATGCTCTCTAAGACCTCCTCTACTGGGGCCTCTGCTGCTGGTGCACCCACAACTGGTGGGTCCGCAACGGGGATGCGTCCCCGACCTCTACCTCTCGTACTTGGAGGTCTTCCTACCCATCCCCGCCTTCCTGGGGCGGTAGGGGGAAGTAGTGGTCTACCCCTATCGGGTCCTACATATGTTGTCGCTCTCGTACGTGCCATCTGATTTCGTATTGCGTTTACTTAAATATAAATATGTGGTACTATTTATAATCCGGTATAATAACTTAAAAGCAAAAATATAACATGTTCATAATACATATCCAAGGCATGCAAGCCCAAACATCCTAAGGTCACATAATATCTAGATACATACAACTTCCACAATCACCCTAAGGTCATAAATTATATATAACTATATAATAATTATACCTACTTCTAATCCAGAGATCTATGTCGCCGAGGTTTGCGGAAGGAGCGGTGGTCCCGTACATTCAAACCCAATCCCGACTCATGCATATGATTTTGAAAACGAAAAGTCATAACCCGTGTGGGTTCTATTTTATACCTCATTCGGCCTTTAAAAGATTGTGAGTGCCATTTTGTCAACCTAGGGCTCTAATACCACTTTTGTAACACCCCAAATCCGCGGGACTCGGGGGGGCGCTACGGGCGAGACCTCACAATGGGTCCCGACCCTTAGCTTGACAACAATTTCACCGGACCTTCCAACATGGCACAAATAAAGGTCGAAAACTCAAATATGTTTTTAATGTATGCGGAAACGAAAAGTACAAAACTACAACTTGGAAACTCAGCCGAGTCCTCAAAACAACGTAAATATATCTGAATTCTAACAAACGACAATATCCATAAAAGACGACATGAAAAGACTCAAAACATCCCCGTCCTATAATGTACGGAGACCCCGGCTGTCCACTCCTCCGCCTCACTCGGCAGCATCTCTAACCTGCAAGTCATCTACACAATCAGTTTAAAACCGTTAGCTAATATTCTAGGCATTAGAAAAGCGGTGAAGGCACAAACACACCCATAACACAAAACATAAATCACACAAGTCCGGTTCCTTATCTTTTATTATTAAGTCGTATTCCAACCTAGTTCAAGTTCTTTTGTGACACGAGACCCCAATGGTCTCGCCTCGGTCCCTACTTACCGGCAAGGAATGGTACGGATGCATCCGTCCATCTAACCCGCCGGGCTAGTCGCCGAGAATTCCCTAGACCTCACTATGGGCTAGGCAGTATTGTTACCGGTTTCACCGTTATAAGATAAAATAACATACACCACCAAACAAACATCAATACTAATACATAAAATACGAGCTAAGTAAGTCCGGAGACTTACCTCGTCCCAAACGCTATCTTACAAAACGCTCACGCTTCCCTTGGGAAGAAGTACTCAACCTATCATGATACTACCCATTTCGCCCATATGTTAATTGATCGTAAACTTATAGCATAGTGGCTCCCCGGTGGCGTTCGCGGGGCTCGTGCAGGCAGGCGCCGGAAGGGCGGAGTAAGGCTTCTCCAGGGCGGTGGCAGAGAAGAGAGGGGAGCAAGCGTGGGGCGTCGACGGCTCTCGGGCTTCGACCGGCCAAGCCGAGGAGGGCTCTACTCCTCGTGTTGGCAGGTGGTGGCTCCGGTGCTCGCGAAGGGCGGCCGGCTGGAGGAAGAGAGGGGAGATCGAAGAGAGAGGAGTGAAAGGTGGTGAGTGACGAAGGAAGGAGGGCTGAGGCTGGTGAGTGCAGGCCTGCGGCGGGGACGAGGGGGAGAAGAGAGGGGAGCAGCGGGTTGGAGTGTGGGAGAGTGGCCACTGCTGGGTGAAGGAGGGAGCATCCTGGACCGAGGGGTCGGGTAGGCTGGGCGGCATGGCTGCAGGCCTAGGCTCTTGCAGGCGTAGGCGGGGGTAGGATGGGCGGCACGCTCCACAAGCCAACGGTTGGGCCTCGGTCTCGGCCGAGATAGGCAGCCGAGATTATCTCGGCCGGGATTTTCGTTAAGAAGAAGAAAGGAAGAAGAAAACCGGGCGGAAAACAACTCGTTAAACTAATTCCGTAACGGGTGTTACGTGTCGGAATATTTTCCGACATTCTCGAAAAAAAAAAAATTATGGTTCACGGCTTCGGAATAAAAGTCGGATATTCCTGTAGAATAATTTACGGAAATAGGAATAACACGATATATTCGTTTTCTAAAATTTCCGTGCGTTACAGACGCCGCCCCCGCGCCTGGAAGCCGCCACCCCTACGGAAGCCGTGCCGCAGCGCCCGCGCCGTGCCTGCGCCTTGCTTGCGTTGCCTGCGGCCTTTGTCACCGCGCCCGCGGCTGAGCCCTGCCGCGCCTGCGGGTTACCTTGCTCCGCCCTTGCGTCTCTTGTATCACGCACGTGCGTCTTGTCCCGGATCTACCTAGAGTTAGGTAGATCCTTTCCTTTCCTAGTATGAGCGGTAGTAGCATGCTAGGTATATGTTGAGGATAGATGGTTGATGAGTATGTTTCGTTATGTCTTGATGTTAGGCAGTGTTTTCCTCCAGATTGGAGTGGACCGGGTTTGAGCGTTGATCGAGTTGAGACGACTACGAGGTTGAGGTAAGTCCGTAGGACTTACTTAGTTGTCATCCCTATATTGGATGTGTGCATGAGTGGTGTGTAGTATATGTTTGATAGCATGCGTTATGGTTTATTACCGATCTATGGTATATTGCTTGCCCATTGTAGGGCCGTGATAACTTGACCTTTCATCCCGCTGGGAGTCTGGGAGGTTCTCTGTAGGCAGGCCAGACCTGGTAACGGTTCGGGCACTCCCCATTCCCTTAGGGTACACGGGGAGGTGTTCCAGGCACCATTCCCGCTGGCTATTGGACCTAGAGGCGAGGATTATATATTCCTCGTGTCACATATGTTTATATGGATGTATATATACGAATTGATTGCTGGACTTTATAAATATAATGAACCGGGTAAATGTGTGATAGCATGTTGACGTGTTTAGTATTCTTTGATGTGTGTATGTGCTCTGCATCTCTTATATATGTGTATGGTTAGCTAACGGTTTTATACCGTGTTGTAAATCCTTTGCAGGATAGGAGAGCTGCAGAGTAATCCAGAGTGGGTGATCCGCTGAGGGCTCCGTACACTGGGGCGTTATCGGGGATATGGGATCTTTTTGTTGTACAGTGTGGTTTTATTTGTACTCAGCGGTACGTTGTATTACCTTTTGATATATATATATATATATATATATATATATATATATATATATATATCAGTTTCATGTTTTGTATCTAATCTATCTGTGCCTTGTTGTAAGATTCAGTGAATTTGTTGTCAGGCTAGGGTCAAGAAGATCCATTGTGAGATCCTAGCCAAGTAGCACCTCGAGTCCTACGGATTTGGGGTGTTACAAAACACCCGGCTATGTGAATGTTACCGAGTTACTCATCTTTCATAGCCAACAATCCCTTATAAGCTTTTCTTTTCTTCATCACATCACATTTCACATCCTTCAAACTTCTTTAAACAATTCACAACACAACATTTTCAACACACACCTTTATACTAAACATTCCTAATTCCCGGATAGGAGACAAGAGATTCCATGTTTGAGGAGCTATACGTGATAAAGATAGAAGAAAAATGAAGTTGAATTGCCTAAATCATCCCTATGCAATGTATAAGAACTTATCATGAAGCTTCAACTATCCAAACTCAATCCAACTAGACAAGGCAATTTTTATAATTCAAATAAAATTCAAGCAAAGTATTAAAATCCCAAATATGTCATAATTCAAATTGAGCTCAAAACAGTATATCAAAGGCTAATTCACTTACACGATATCATCATAGGGGTCATGTCATTCCTAGAAGCACTTAAAAAAAATTTATTTTTTCTTATCATGGGCCGAGATTTACCCACTATCGTGAAATCTCTGCCGAGACTTTGATCTCAGGTAGAGATGATTTTTTTTTTTAAAGGAAACGTGTGACAGGAAATTCAAACGATCTAGATGCAATGTAATGAAAAGAAACATGCTAAAATACTACAAGTATCCCACCTCATACTTAAAACTCACATTGTCCCCAATGTGAAGAATAAATAGAAGTGAAAAAGAATACTCACAATGTAAAAATCAGTGTTTTAGCACATGTGGATGTGGTAGTGGAAACAAGCAGTTGTGCAAACTCCTTCAATCATCTCTTCTTCATTTATTACCTAAAACCTAAAAAGACAAAAGACACCAAAACGCGCAGAAACTCAAAAACAAAAAACAAGAGCAGAAAGACTCTAACCTCGGGTTGCCTCCCGAGAAGCGATTGGTTTAAGGTCTCTAGCCAGACCCAATTTCGTGGTTGTGTCATCTCATGGCAAAAACCTTGGACTGCTCATCCTGTCCTTGCAACCACTCTTCATAGGACCCATAGATTTTCTTCTTGAGAACTCTCTTCATGTCTTAATGGAAGATCTCCACTCTTACTAGCATTGGAGGATGGTATGAGATAGTCTTGTGGGTTACCCCATACTTATTTGAAAACTTCTCTTGATGAGGAAAAGATTCAATCTGACCTTAGGAGGTTCCTTCAGGACTGCCCTCCAGCTTTCAGGTGCAGCTCGAGTAGGATGGAAAACTTTAAGACGACTTTCAGCAGATCTCGGGCAGCACTGTATGAAATCTCGGCCGAGATGAGTGCAGATAAGGCCGAGATTTTTGTTCTGTTGGGAAATCTCGGCCGAGATAGGTGGTATCTCGGGCCGAGATTCTCTCTACTGTAAAATCTCGGACGAGATAGCCGAAATCTCGGCCGAGATCGGGACAAGACTTCCCGATTCTTCGTCTCCCTTCGTCAGCTCTTCATCCTTTCGGCGCTCCTTCTCTGGCCGAACCTCTTCCTTGGGAATTAAGATGCTTTTAGATTTCTCCCTCGATTTTTGCAATTGGTTTAGCATTTGAGATCCTTTCTTGGGAGTTAAGTTCTTACAGAGCATGCCAACTCTCTCCATAATGTATTTGTACCGATATTCAAGTTCTTTCCGTTGTCGTATTGCTTCATATCTCTGGTACATAATTTCCTCCTCTAGATAGTCAATCTGCTCCAATCTTTCCTCACTTTCTCCCACTCGGCTCACCAAGAAAATCTCATATTCTAGTTCTCTCTCCACATAGCTAATCCTCTTCAAGGTTTCATCTCACTCAGCTCGAAGGTTTCTCGCAACCATTTTGTTAAACCTGGAGAATGCAAAGACAGAAAGAGAACAAGATCAAAAGTAACAAGAAAAACATACACTATAAATAATCAAAAACAACAAATTAATCTTTCTCAGTCCAAGGCAATGGCGCCAAAAACTTGTTCGCTATTTTTATACCCCTATAAACCTTTATCAATAATGATAAAAGCTCAAAGGCTAGTAAAAATTACGGTATGCTTTAAATTTATAAAACTCATAATAAATACCCAAACTGTAGCGAACCCGCAGTGTATGGGTCAATTACACTAAGGATAAGTATTCCAAGGTCGATCTCAGGGACTAGGAGGAATAATCTGCAACAATGATTAAATATAGGATAGATCTAGAATAAGAAAGGGGTTGAAAAAGATAAGGGAAAGAAATCAAAAGGGTTTTTAAAAGGATTTTAAGGACTCGCAATCAATTGTCACTGTTGACTGAAAGTCAAAGAAAACAAACAAAAAGGGAAAACAAAGATAATCAAGTTAAAGGAAATAAAATGGATTCCAAGGGTTCAAGATCATTGTTTATACTTATGGACTCAGGAAAACTCATAAGGCATCTATGACTGGCAAGCACAGGGATGAACATTTCTAAGTTGATGGTCTATTACCGGATAAGTCTCAAAACCATCTAGTTCCAAACAAAACTACCTATCACCAGGTAAGTCTCAAGATAGAGAGGTAGGAATTTCTAAACAAACCAAACTACAAACTATGGAAAAGGTAAACCATCACCGGGTAAGTCTCAGGTATTACCCAACTTAGGAAGGAATCTAAGCACATTCAACCAATAAAGGATGAACCTTTATTACCTATGGTAAGTTTTATAAGGTATCTAAGAAGGAATATCACCGGGTAAGTCTCAATTGTAACACCCCAAATCCGCGGGACTCGGGGTGCTATTGGGCGAGACCTCACAATGGGTCCCGACCCTTAGCTTGACAACAATTTCACCGGACCTTCCAACATGGCACAAATAAAGGCGAAAACTCAAATATGTTTTCAAGTATGCGGAAACCGAAATGTAAGAACTACAACTTGGAAACTCAGCCGAGTCCTCAAAACAACATAATTAGATCCGAATTCTAAACATACGACAATATCCAAAACGAGAACATGAAATATGACTCAAAACATCCCCGTCCTATAATGTACGGAGACCCCGGCTGCCTACTCCTCCACCTCACTCGGCGGCATCCCTAACCTGCAAGTCAACTACATAACGGTTTTAAACCGTTAGCTCATATTCTAGATATTAGGAAAGCGGTGAAGGCACAAACACATCCATAACACAAAACATAAATCACACAAGTCCGATTTCTTATCTTTTATTATTAAGTCGTATTCCATTCTAGTTCAACTTCTTTTGTGACACGAGACCCCAATGGTCTCGCCTCGGTCCCCACTTACCGGCAAGGAATGGTGCAAATGCATCCGCCCATCTAACCCGCCGGGCTAGTCGCTGAGAATCCCCTAGACCTCACTATGGGCTAGGCAGTATTGTCACCGCCCATTCTCATACACTTGGGCCAATATAAACATATAGGGTCGGTGGTCCTAATTACCGTTTTAAAAGTTATAACATAACATAAACACACACCACCAAACACACAGCAATACTAATACATAAAATACGGGCTAAGTAAGTCCGGAGACTTACCTCGTCCCAAACGCTAACTCACACAACGCTCACGCTTCCCTTGGAAAGAAGTACTCAACCTGTTCACAACAAGGTATCCATAAAAACCCGCTCAACTCGAGAAGTCTAGGACTTCTACACAAATGACCTATGCAGGATCATTTGACTACCATTCTAGGACCGCATCCTAGAGTCCACATAATCACCGTCAATAATGACGTAAAAGCCAACTAGGTCTAAACCCGCTCCTCACATTCTCTTAAGGTCCCGAAAGCCACTACTTGGCATTATTCTAAGTCATGCTAGTTCCAACCTATCATGATACTACTAAGCATAGTTAGATCGATATGAATTCATGGCTTTTATCGGGCTTCGGATCCTAGCATGATACTACCCCATTTCGCCCATACGCTAAATTGATCGTAAAACTATAGCATATCGGAACCAAAGATAAACTCGTCTAATTTCCGAGGTTAAAACTCGCTAACATGTTTTCCGGGCACTTATGCAATTCCTAACACATATGGGCATAAACTGTAATTAGTGTAAACTGAGGGGGGTCGAAGTGTAATTATACCAAAACCGTGGGTGGCCGACCGAGATTACTAAGAAGATCCCGGCCGAGATTCTGCAGTGGTATCCCGGTGGCATCCCGGCTTCTCCGGCGGGGCTAAGGCGGCGGGAGTTCCCGTGGTGGCGCTGCAGGTGGCCGACGGTGGCCTGGTTCCCGTTGGCGGCCGTCCACCAGCGAGGGCAAGGCGTGTAGAAGAGAAGAACGTGAGTTGCTGCTCACCCGAGGCCGAAGGAAGCCAAGACGCAAGGTGGGTGGGCGGCGGCGGCGGGGAACGTGCAGGCAAGGCACGGCGAGGGCGGAGGCGAAGCTTTCCTGGGCGGCGACGGCTTCGCTGCGGCTCTCCGTGCCTGAGCAGCCTCGACGCAGAAAGAGGGAGAGGGGTCTCGGTTGGTGGCTCTCCGACGAGCTCCAAGGCTCCGGACGTAGAGAGGGAGACGAGACGAAGGTGGCGGACGGGGCGGCTGGGTACGGTGGTGTGAGAGCAGCGGGAGAGGGAGTGGGGAGTGAGGGAGTGAGTGAGTGAGGCGTGGAAGAGAGGTGAGGTGAGGGAGTGAGGGAAGAAGGGAGCGGACCGAGAGGTCGGCTTGGTGCAGCACGCCAGGCCCCAGGGCCGAGGGGTCGGTCTGCACTCCTGCAGGCCTAGGCGCTAGACTAGGCAGGCGGCACGTGTAGGCCCAGGCGGCTGGCGTGGGATAGAGGGAAAGCGCCGCGTGTGTTCCCGCGAGGCTGGGCGTCGGTCTCGGCCGAGATAGGCAGGCCGAGATTCTCCATGAAGAAAGAAAAGAAGAAAAAAAATAAAATGGCAGAATCCAACTCGTTAAACTAGTTCCGTAACGGGTGTTACGGGTCGGAATATTTCCGACATTCCCGTAAAAATAATTTACGGTTTACGGTTTCGGAATATTTATCTAACCTTTCCGTAGAATAATTTACGGAAAGTGAGACAACAAGATATATTTATTTTCTAAAATTTCCGGGCGTTACATCAATTCCAACTTAGGTTACTAGCTAGAAGGATTCTAACTAGGTTCAAGTCCAAACTAACCACTAGGATTTCAAGGCTAAACAAACCAAACATAAACTCAAACTATTCCATCATAATCCAAGGCATAAACAAATCCCTGTCAACATTGGAACCACAAAGTTCTAATCAATATAATCATATCAAAGACAAAATAAAGAAATAACAAAAGGGAAAGGAAAGAACTCAACTTCAATAAATAAAAACCTGCAATCTTCTCAATTCTTGAATCCAACAATATCTCTCAACAAAACTGAATGGAAAAGTCTTCAACTTTAATCTAAACTACGAAGAACAATGGTGAAAGAGAAGAGAAGGGGAGGAGACGGCTCCCCATCTAGGGCTAACTCTGGGCGACTCCCAACACACCTTGGAAATAATCCAAAGCTTCCTTTTATAATAAAAATCTAGCTAAAAAGACATTGGGCCAAAAAGGAAAAAGCCCGCAAATAAAATATAATGCTAAGGGAAAAAGCCCCGCAAATAAAATATAATGCGCCAAAAAGGAAAAGGCCCGCAAATAAAATATAACGCTCAATGAAATATCTTGATCTGGATCTCGGCCGAGATAGGTCTTCTTCGTTCGTTCATGCCTTTAGCTTGATTCCTAACCCTTTCCCGTGCACGTACGCTCGCTCCAATGCATCAACTCCGAGGCTTGATCCTACAATGCGTCGTTTTATCTCCAAAATGTGTCAAGTGACCTACAAAGCCACAAATAGTGTGTGTAGACATCTATTCTTGCAAAGTAACACTAAACAAGCATAAATGACACAAACTAAGGCAAAAACATGAATACGAGAAGGAAAAATCTAACTAAATGCATGAATGTAACAGGTCGATAAATCATGTTATCAAAATACCACATACTTATCCTTGCTTGTCCTCAAGCAAGTAGTAAATCTTATATAAGATAACATGAATTATCTATGAAAAACAAAAACAAAACGTGTAGTGCTTTTAAAGATGATCACCCTCAATAGTGCAAGTTTCATAGCTAAAGATATATTTCAATCAAGATCAAATGAAATAGGCATAAAAAGGATAATCATACTTTACAAGAACTTCAGGTTCATCATCAAAATCACTATATCTAATATTCATGAGAAATTCAAGTTTAAGTCTGCCAAGTCAAAATACATGTGTACATAGATCAAAAGGACTTAGCAAATAAGGGCCAAGAAACGTGATAAGGGTAGGATGTTATTTAGGTCATGTGGTGCTAATCCGGGAAGAAGAAACAACACACGTCATATTTTCAACTCAACATTCATCACCTTGCATAGTCTGTAGATTTTCTTCTTTTCTTTTCTTTTCTTTCTTTCTCATTCTTTCTTTTTCCTGAGTAAAAGGAATTGGTGCACAGTAGCCGAAACCTTGGTGCTCAAATTTCTTCACGTACTTCACACCAAAATGCACATACCAAATCAACTCTAAGGGAATGTTTTTAAAACCAATCAGATTTTGGCAAGGCACAAATACCCGGCTATGTGAATGGTACTGAGTTACTCATCTTTCATAGCCAACAATCCCTTATAAGTTTTTCTTTTCTTCATCACATCACATTTCACATCCTTCAAACTTCTTCAAACAATTCACAACACAAAATTTTCAGCACACACCTTCAAACTAAACATTCCTAATTCCCGGATAGGAGACAAGAGATTCCATGTTTGAGGAGCTATACATGATAAAGATAGAAGAAAAATGAAGTTGAATTGCCTAAATCATCCCTATACAATATATAAGAACTTATCATGAAGCTTCAACTATCCAAACTCAATCTAACTAGACAAGGCAATTTTTATAATTCACATAAAATTCAAGCAAAGTATTCAAATCCCAAATATGTCATAATTCAAATTGAGCTCAAAAATAGTATATCAAACGCTAATTCACTTACACGATATCATCATAGGGGTCATGACATTCCTAGAAGCACTTAAACAAAAAATTTTTTTTTATATCTCGGGCCGAGATTTACCCACTGTCGTGAAATCTCGGCCGAGATTATTTATCTCGGGCCGAGATGATTTATTATTTTTTTTGAAAGGAAACGTGTCACATGGAAATTAAAACTATCTAGATGCAATGCAATGAAAAGAAACATGCTAAAATACTACAAGTATCCCACCTCATACTTAAAACTCACATTCTCCCCAATGTGAAGAATAAATAGAAGTGAAAAAGAATATTCACAATGTAAAAATCAGTGATCCAACACATGTGGATGTGGTAGTGGAAACAAGCGGTTGTGCAAACTCCTTCAATCATCTCTTCTTCATTTATTACCTAAAACCTGAAAAGACAAAAGACATCAAAACACGCAACAAGAGCACAAAGACTCTTACCTCGGGCTGCCTCCCGAGAAGCGATTGGTTTAAGGTCTCTAGCCAGACCCAATTTCGTGGTTGTGTCAGCTCACAGAAAAAACCTTGGACTGCTGATCCAGTCCTTGCAACCACTCTTCATAGGACCCATAGATTTTCTTCTTGAGAACTCTCTTCATGTCTTGATGGAAGATCTCCACTCTTACTAGCATTGGAGGATGGTATGGGATAGTCTTGTGTGTTACCCCATACTTATTTGAAAACTTCTCTTGATGAGGAAGAAGCTTCAATCTAACCTTGGGAGGTTCCTTCGGGACTGCCCTCCATCTTTCGGGTGCAGCTCGAGTAGGGTGGAAAACTTCAAGACGACTTTCAGCAGATCTCGGGCAGACTGGATAAAATCTCGGCCGAGATGAGTGTAAATGAGGCCGAGATTTTTCTTCTATTGGGAAATCTCGGCCGAGATAGGTGGTATCTCGGGCCAAGATTCTCTCTACTGTAAAATCTCGGACGAGATAGGCGAAATCTCGGCCGAGATCGGGACAAGACTTCCCGATTCTTCGTCTCCCTTCGTCAACTCTTCATCTTTTCTGCCCTCTTCCTCTGGTCGAACCTCTTCCCTGGGAATTAAGATGCTTTTAGATTTCTCCCTCGATTTTAGCGTTTGAGATCCTTCCCTAGGAGTTAAGTTCTCACAGAGCATGACAGCTCTCTTCATAATGTAGTTTTACCGTGATTCAAGTTCTTTCTGTTGTCGTATTGCTTCATATCTCTAGTACATAATTTCCTCCTCTAGATAGTCAATCTGCTCTAATCTTTCCTCACTTTCTCCCACTCGGCTCACCAAGAAAATCTCATATTCTAGTTCTCTCTCCACATAGCTAATCCCCTCCAAGTTTCACCTAACTCACCTCGAAGGTTTCTTGCAACCATTTTGTTAAACTTGGAGAATGCAAAGACAGAAAGAGAACAAGATCAAAATTTACAAGAAAAACCTACACTATAAATAATCAAAAACAACAAATTAATCTTTCTCAGTCCACGGCAACGGAGCCAAAAACTTGTTCGCTATTTTTACACCCCGATAAACCTTTATCAATAATGATAAAAGCTCAAAGGCTAGTAAAAACCACGGTATGCTTTAAATTTATAAAACTCATAATAAATACCCAAATTGTAGCGAACCCACAGTGTATGGGTCAATTACACTAAGGATAAGTATTTCAAGGTCGATCTCAGGGACTAGGAGGAATAATCTGCAACAATGATTACATATAGGATAGATCTAGAATAAGAAAGGGGTTGAAACAGATAAGGGAAAGAAATCAAAAGGGTTTTTAAAAGGATTTTAAGGACTCGCAATCAATTGCCACTATTGACTGAAAGTCAAAGCAAACAAACAAAAAGGGAAAACAAAGATAATCAAGTTAAAGGAAATAAAATGGATTCCAAGGGTTCAAGATCATTGTTTATACTTATGGACTCAGGAAAACTCATAAGGCATCTATGACTGGCAAGCACAGGGATGAACATTTCTAAGCTGATGGTCTATTACCGGGTAAGTCTCAAAACCATCTAGTTCCAAACAAAACTACCTATCACCGGGTAAGTCTCAAGATAGAGAGGTAGGAATTTCTAAACAAACCAAACTACAAACTAAGGGAAAGGTAAACCATCACCGGGTAAGTCTTAGGTATTACCATACTTAGGAAGGAACCTAAGCACATTCAACCAATAAAGTATGAACATGTATTACCTATGGTCAGTTTTCTAAGGTATCTAAGAAGGAATATCACCGAGTAAGTTTCAATTCCAACTTAGGTTACTAGCTAGAAGGATTCTAACTAGGTTCAAGACTAAACTAACCACTAGGATTTCAAGGCTAAACAAACCAAACATAAACTCAAACTATTCCATCATAATCCAAGGCATAAACAAATCCTTGTCAACCTTGGAACCACAAAGTTCTAGCCAATAACAATCATATCAAAGACAAAATAAAGAAATAACAAAAGGGAAAGGAAAGAACTCAACTTCAATAAATAAAAACCTACAATCTTCTCAATTCTTGAATCCAACAATATCTCTCAACAAAATTGAATGGAAAAGTCTTCAACTTTGATCTAAACTATGAAGAACAATGGTGAAAGAGAAAGGAAGGGAAGGAGACGGCTCCCCCTCTAGGGCTAACTCTGGGCGACTCCCAGCACACCTTGGAATGAATTCAAGGCTTCTTTTTATAAAAAAAATCTAGCTAAAAAGACATTGGGCCAAAAAGGAAAAAGCCCGCAAATAAAATATAATGCTAAGGGAAAAAGTCTGCAAATAAAATATAATGCGCCAAAAAGGAAAAGGCCTGCAAATAAAATATAACGCTCAGGGAAATATATCGGCCGAGATTGGTCTTCTTCGTTCCTTCATGCCTTTAGCTTGATTCCTAGCCATTTCCCGTGCACGTACGCTCGCTCCAATGCATCCACTCCGAGGCTTGATCCTCAAATTTGTCGTTTTAGCTCCAAAATGTGTCAAATCACCTACAAAGCCACAAATAGTGTGTGTAGACATCTATTCTTGCAAAGTAACACTAAACAAGCATAAATGACACAAACTAAGGCCAAAACATGAATGCGAGAAGGAAAAAATCTAACTAAATTCATGAATGTAACAGGTCGATAAATCATGTTATCAGAAACGATCTGCAACAATCGATGTACATGTTGTGATGGGCGAAAGGGAAAGTTATCATTATTAGAAGGGACGTGGAATGAATAAATCATGTAAAGAATGAATATCTAAGTAGGAATGAACAATTAGATTTAAGCAACATACACTTTCAACAATAATAGCATAACAATAACAAAAGAATTTCTTGGAGACGGAGGCTATGAAATCGAATTAAGAGTCTAAGTATATATACACAATAATTTAGGTTTAGTGAAAGAAGCTTGTGTACGAAGATTTGCAAATTAAAATTGGTGAGATAAGATCGGAATTGCCCAATTTTATTTACGGATTAACAAATTATTAAGATATTCCATTAAGATTTGATTTCTACATAACGGAATTATTAAATTTTAAAAATATTTTGGGCAGCAACGTGAATTTTGCCGATGACACGTGACAAAGAAGGTCTCTCCTTTAATAGATATAAGATTTTTAATAATTGCGCTTTGTAGGGGATGGATCAATTTCGGTAAGACTATACTTACTCCATTAGCCAGAAATTTAGCAATGATTTTGTAGACAGTCAAGCATAGACTTATTGGTTTGTAGTGATACATCGTAGATGGGTTATCTATTTTTTGTAGAAGTGCGATGAACGTGTTGTTGATATGATTGAGGGTTTTTCCGGTTCTCTAGTTACAGCGGGTCCAATAATGTGTCAATATTTCTTATAGAAACCCTCCATCATGCCATTCAGTTCTGATGATTTATCACAACCAATATTAAAAACTACATCTTTAATTTCTCTTGTAGTAAATGGCCTTTCAAGGTTCCGGTTTTCGTTATCAGATATTTCTAGATGAATGACCCATAAATAGGTTTTTAATTTGTGGGGGTCCATACTAGAGACTTGAAACCGAAGTTTATAGTCCTTTATAAACTCTTTGGTAATATCATTTTCTCTAGACAAAATTGTGTCATCATTTTTAGTTATTGTTGCGATGTTTTCTTATTTATTCGCCCCGTGGACTTTATGAATAAACATTGTTTTTTTGTCACCTAGATGGAATTTTTTTTGTTTTAGTCCTTTGATCCCAATACTTATGTTGGTAGTCTAATAATAGACACTATCATTTCTTGTTAAGTCTATTATTTTGGCATTCATTTGTTGGTTAAAAACCTAAATATTTGTTTTTGGAGAGTTACAAATTCATCATCAACTATCTTAAGGTGTTTATTTATGTTGTCGAATTTTTCACGGCTTTATTGTTTTAGTTTTTGTTTAAGAAGACCCGTTTATTAACTAGGTTGAACATATGAGTTCCCCGAAATTGCGTTCGCCACATTTTATTTAAGAGGATCTCACAATGTCGTCTTTTCATCCACATAGATTCGAATATGGATGGTTCATTCATAAAGTTTGTATTGGTGTTTTGTTTATTGACATAAATCATATAGTGATTAGAGTTAGTGAAAGCATGATTTATGGTAAAGATTCCAGGATATTCTTGAATCATTTCTAAAGATGTCATGTCTCTGTCCAAATTCTCAAAGGTATTGTCGTTTTCATCTATTTTTTCATGTGAATTCATTACTTATAGTGGAAAGATCGTGAAAGCACATAAATTAAAAAAAAAACTTGTTTATTATGATCCCCGACTGTTTGATAAAATGTTTAAGAAAACTATTTGAGTTTTAATAATATCAGGAGCTCGTTAGATGATTGCTTTGCTAACGATGTTGTGCAAGTACACAAGGTTCAACAAAGGAATCTCATCAGATTTATTAAATTCAGGTGTGATGTTGCTTACCACTATTACTGAGACTTAAGCTTAAAAAGCACAATGACAAACATATTTATATGATCACAATGCCTAGTAATAGTTCATCTATCAAAGTTCTCTTCTTTTTACAATTTTGTGAACTTGTTTGAATTCAGGACGAGTCCAGAATGACCCTTGTGCGTACATTTTTCTTGCTTTAGGTTTACTTGGTTGTAAGACCCTTAGTCTTTGGGAGCTAGTTTAGCCTTAGCCGCCCCCGCGGGTCTGTGAGGCCGCCCCTGCGGCTCCTCTGTTGTTCCGTCCCTGCGGCCAGGAAACCCGCCCCTGCGGTTTCCTGTGGCTGCAACTGGCTTTGTTGACCTTTGACCCGTTCTTTACTCTTTCACTTCCTTAACCTAATTCCTTGCTTTGGCTTGATGAGCATCTTCACTCCCTTTCCCCAACTGCCTTCACGTCCTTCTCCTTCCTCCTTGATCTTCATCTTGGTTTCCTTATAGTTTGAAAGTGTTTTGGTGTGGCTTTGTGTGTGGATGATGATGATGATGTGGTTTGATGTTGTTGTTGAGCTTGAGAGCTAGTAGAGGTACTGTCTTGGATCAGTTTCGTGATTAGGCCACACTTGTGGTATGTCTCCTTGCTCCTTCTTTCTTTCTTCTTTCTTGTTCTTTCTTCCTTAGCTTAGGATTAGATGTATGGATCATAGATTGATGTTGGAATGTGTATGAATGTGTATGTGTGTGAATCTGGAATGATGAAGACCTGATTTGATCACGAGAAGAGCCGAAGAAGAGTCACGGGTTCACGTTCTGCACAGACGCCGCCCCCGCGCCTGGAAGCCGCAGCGCCCGCGCCGTGTCTGCGTTGCCTACGGCCTTTATCACCGTGCCGGCGGCTGAGCCCTGCCGCGCCTGCGGGTTACCTTGCTCCGCCCCCGCGTCTCTTGTATCACGCACGTGCGTCTTGTCCCGGATCTACCTAGAGTTAGGTAGATCCTTTCCTTTCCTAGTATGAGCGGTAGTAGCATGCTAGGTATATGTTGAGGATAGATGGTTGATGAGTATGTTTCGTTATGCCTTGTTGCTAGGCAGTGTTATCCTCCAGATTGGAGTGGACCGTGTTTGAGGGTTGATCGAGTTGAGACGACTACGAGTTTGAGGTAAGTCCATAGGACTTACTTAGTTGTCATCCCTATATTTAATGTGTGCATGAGTGGTGTGTGGTATATGTTTGTTAGCATGCGTTATGATTTATTACCGATCTATGGTATATTGCTTGCCCATTGTAGGGCCGTGATAACTTGCCCTTTCATTCCGTCGGGAGTCTGGGAGGTTCTCTGTAGGCAGGCCAGACCTGGTACACAGTTCGGGCACTCCTCATTCCCTTAGGGTACACGGGGAGGTGTTCCAAGCACCATTCCAGCTGGCTATTGGACCCAGAGACGAGGATTATATATTCCTCGTGTCACATATGTTATATGGATATATATATATACGAGTTGATTGTTGGACTTTATAAAGATAATGAACCGGGTAAATGTGTGATAGCATGTTGACGTGTTTAGTATTCTTTGATGTGTGTATGTGCTCTGCATCTCTTATATATGTGTATGGTTAGCTAACGGTTTTATACCGTGTTGTAGATCCTTTGCAGGATAGGAGAGCTGCAGAGTGATCCAGAGTGGGTGATCCGCTGAAGGCTCCGTACACTAGGGCGTTATCGGGGATATGGGATCTTTTTGCTGTACAGTGTGGTTTTATTTGTACTCAGCGGTACTTTGTATTACCTTTTGATATATATATATCAGTTTCATGTTTTGTATTTAATCTATATGTGTCTTGTTGTAAGATTCAGTGAAATTGTTGTCAGGCTAGGGTCAGGATTCATTGTGAGATCCTAGCCCAGTAGCACCTCGAGTCCTACGGATTTGGGGTGTTATATTGGTCATATTTTGTTGCTAGAGAAATCCGGAAATGTTTGTTCTATTTTGCTATGATGTCTATAATCATGTGTAGCTACACGCAATAAGTAATGTTATTCCATTAGCTAGACATTGTTTATCCAACCATTATTTCGTTTGAAGATCGTAATTAATAAGGACGTACAAAATGCCTCTTGGAGTGTAAATTGTTCAGTTATATATATATAACAATAATTTTGCAACACTGTAATTTCAAGTCTTTGTGGGCTTGAGCTTTTAGTTTTGCAAATAGATCTCTTTAATATACTTGTTTTTTTCATTGTACTCCAGAACTCCTAGATGGTTTGAAAACTCTGGTATGCGATTTTTATCCGATATCGGTGATAATTACATCTTTACAACTCTTTTTTTTATAAAACAAAAAGGTCACATATCAATTTTACAGATCAGCGGTATGCGACTTTTCTCACATTCAATTTAATATAAGCGGTATCTATGTTGCTTACTACAATCCACTTAATAATGCTCCATAATCGGGATCCTAGGTTATAAAAAACCAGAGTACGCTGCTATTTTTGTACTAGTGTAGTTTCCTTGTTAGATTAACATCCTTGAAACCCTAGCTAGATGTTTAAATTGAAAATCGCCCTCTTTGTACTATTTTAGCTTTAAATTAAATAATATTGTGCATGAGTTTCCAATATTATTCAATTATCCAACAAATAACATAACTTCATATTTGGTTCTAAAAATCCCTGTTGTGTTCTTCCTCTTGCCCTAGACGTATTTGTGCTTCACTCTTCTTCTTTTTTTTATTCAACATGCATTCTATATTGAATCCGATATTCAATTCTTCTCTCTTTTTCTTTGCTTTTTCTTAATAACCATTGAGATTATGGATGAGGTGTTTGATTCCATCAACTAGATTGAATCAAGTTTGCTCATTTCTTTTTTTGTTTGTGAATTTTGTTTCAACATTGATTGGACGTTTTTTACAACTTTCAAGTACACAAGATTGTCACTTCGAATATCTTCTTTTAATGTTTTCTTCTTAATCACCATTTCTTATATCCGACAGATAGTTTCCAAATATTGACGAGGTATAGGAGGTTACGTGGGTTGAAGAATCTAGATACCTAGTTTGACCACACTTGAAAAGGTGAGTATTGACGAGGCTTAGAAATTCCTTGGAGGTGATGTCGAAGATCCCAATCGAAAGATCTCATGATACATCCTGAGCCAAGGGTCCACATCAAGTAATAGCCAAGCCAAATGCATTTTTCCCGTAATATGATTAGTGGTTTATAACCGAACCCTATTTTTGTATTGCATCTACGATTATACAAGACATTGGTATAATTAGAAACACTCGACAAACACAAGCACATATTTATGAAGAAGAATTAAGTTCAAAATTAATAAAATTTGTAGCAAGTGTGGCATTGCAAATTTGAATAATTAATAAAAGGAATCAAGGTGACGAATTGACAAGGATCTAGTTTCCGGAATATGAAGCCATTCGATCTGAATCTCAAGCTCGCCTTTCTCAACATTTTTAAGTCGAATAATCATGTCTTGAACAATTTTTCCTTTCTCCATCCACACAATTTTGCTGTCTTCAGCTAGACAGTTAGTTCGGTTGGGGTGAACCTTCTTGACAACCGTCCCTATAGGTATATCACCTAGCTCCACTTCCATGCATTGCAAGTATGGTTTGATGTCTATCTCCGCCTCACCCATCTCGTCGTCCCTCGACCAAGTATCCTGAAATACGTTATTAATCGTATATTCAAGTACAAGACATTAATTAAAGTTTAAAACAAATTAAACACATACTCCCTCCGATCAAATATATAAGGCATTTTAGCTTTTAAGTTTTGATACAGTATATATATTTTTTAGACGGTAAGTTATAAGAAATATCATTAATTTATGTATTTTTTTTTACTTTTTATTCTTCCTTGATTGAGGGCAAAGGGTGGTGATGATTAACAAGTGCTAAAATCATAGGAAAAAAAATAATACAAACTTATGTTTTTTATTTTTATTTAATGCTTTTATTAAAAAATGTGTCAGATGTTACAATGCCTTATATTATTTATCGATAGAAGGTATATTATTTAATGATGTACAAATAATTATAAAAATTGTATAAAAACGATGGTAAAATGTGGAGAGTTGTATGAGAAGAGAAGAAAAATGATCTTAAATACAAAAATAAATAAAAATAAAAATATAATTATATTCATAGTAAGTTTAAGTATTAATAACCAAATTAGATAATGACAAGTACAGATAATCAGAGGGAGTATTGAATATGTACGTGATCATAAACTGTGAGCTTGATGGGAAGGAAGGGATCGGTGACGGAGAAGGTGAGCTCTTCGTTCCATTCCGGGTTACAGTTGGAGTTGATCACTCTGGTGTTGTGCTTCTGCTCTCCCATGGATATCACAACGTACGGGTCGCTGCTATACATATCTCGAATGGCGAGGTCGATCCCTCGTTTCACCCTGATCACCAGTGCTCCTATTTGATCTCTCACCATTCTTACGCTGCTTCCTAAAACAAATGTTGTCAAGGAAGATGAGATAAGAGAGATTAACATGCCAATTTTTGCCTATTTTAATTTGGTTATGGGCTGCACGTCTTGCTTGTTTTTTTTTGGTATAAGCTCTCAACATGTATGAATGGATCTCCATCATCATTCATTTCATGAGATTAAGCCCACGGTTGATGACTTCACGCAGATTTACTCTTTAGTTTATTTGTGGTCAACATACACATCTGAGGTCTATCCTAAGCATTATTAAGCTTGTGGTTGAGAATATTAGATTTTAGGGTCTACACAAAAGTCGTTTAACAAGTCCGTTGATTTGTCTAAAAATGTGTTCTAGATGAACTACTTTAAATTTATTCAGTTAGATCAGAATGTCGGCACCTAACATTTTAATTTCTCAAGATTATTGTGAAGATCCTTCGATGGTATTAATGACGATAAAAATTGTCAATCTCGATGATGATGTTTTTAATTTTAAGATTGATTGTTTTTTTAATGTTATGATAAAGATTTGGGTTTCAACACAAATGATGGTTTTATTTATGTGATTTTCCATCATCAATAAAAATAATATTTCAATAATAATTTTTTATAATAAAGTCAATCGACGGATCACTAGAGCTAAACTTTGACCCATTAGAGTTGAGTTTGACAATGGAAGCAATAGTTATTTAGATCTATAAGAGATTTCTAAAGTGGTTTCATTTGAATTTATTTATTTGTATCTTTAGATTTTCTTTAGACCAATATTACCCTGATTTTTAGGTTTGCAAACATCATTCTAGTTTATTAGGGGTTTGTATTTGTCTCCTTTGCTCTACAAGATATTCATGTAAGTTTTGTCAAGTTGATCATGTCACTGTTAAGCAGTTAAAAACTCTGTATTGTGTAGATTGGTTTTATTGAAAATTTTGTTTTGATTATAGTTTTTCTTCCTTTGAGAGAGAGCATGTTGCTTTACCATTTTGATAATGGTTGTTCTATTTTATTTCTAATGTGTTTGAAAGTATTTTTGTTGACTTTTTCATAATAATGAGAAAACTCAGGTAGTGATTAAGGTAGTCATATTGTTTCAATTCAGAATATTTAATTTTTAAGCTCAAGACAATCAATGCTATTCGGTGTTTAAATTTGGAAATTCACTTTTTATCCAAAAAGTGCTCCATAGATTTCTAGGATGTCTTTTATTTTTGTGCATGTTAAACCTAGCACCTAGGATGAAAAGATACACCGAAAAAGGATCACCTTGCTTGAGACTTTTTATAGAAAGAATTGTATGGGGCTATAGTAGACTTGAACAAATGCAGGCTCGGACCGGGCCAAATCTAAAATCTTGCCTGAAATGTCTGGGTTGGGCCGGGTCGGTCTGCCTTGAACGGGCCTCCATCAAGGCCCATGTCCACCCACGTGTAAACACGGGCGGGCCGGCCCGGCCCGCCCGTGTTTACACTTATTCACTTTTACTTTAATTTTAATATTATATATATAAATATATGTATATAAACATATATATATATATATATAATTATACAAATATATATATATATACGTGCCAGTCCGCGGGCTAAATCCAACACCCGGGCCCGTTCCATGAACAAGCGGGCTGGGCCTAGCCCAACCCGTACCTGTATTTTTTGGCGGGCGGGCCGGACAGGTCGGGCCGGATTTGTTCAGGTCTAGGCTATAGTTAAAAAGAACAGAGAAGAAAACCGTGAAAATACATTCACGGACCAAGCTAACAAATTAGTTACAAAATCCGAATCCACTCTGTTAAAAGGCTTTCTCCATCCCAAGTTTAATACTCACCCAACCTTCTTTTCCTTTTTTGTTTTAAATAATTGGAAATTTCAGTGGTCAATAATAATATTATCATGGATCGAACGATTTGCAATTAAAGCTCCTTGAAGAGTGATATGGAGATAAGCCAAAAAGGAGTCAAGATCTTTTGACACCAACAACAAGTGTAGAGGACCACGTTCTTCAAGGAAATCACCAGGTTGGGGTATAGATGGTGGCGGCAATGGGATAAAATGGAGGATGATACAATGATTGTTATGGATTGGTGATGGATGATATATCATGGTTGAACCCTATGAAACAACTTAGAGAAACCTATGGAAACTAAGGTCCTAGAACACAACCAACAAAGATCGTAGACCTTCCTCTACAATTGATGCGTCCATAATGTAAATGAGAAATGAACACATACCTTGATATCATACGTTGGAAACCCAAGGATGAGATCGACCACTTTAATATCATACGTTGAGAAACGGTGTTTTTTTAGGAAATTGATTTACGGTTTAGTTTTTTTTTTTTTCAAGAGTATGCTAAACTCACCTAGGCCATGTTTGGTATCCATATTTGGATATCAGTATATTAGATATCGACATCAAGATATGGATATGATATTGATATCTTTTTTGTTCGGTGGATTTTAGTATATGAAAGAGGAAGGCCATATATGAGATATGCTCCCGTTTTTTGAGCATATATCAAAAGTGGAGAAAAAGCGTAATATGAGTATATAAGGATATCGATGTAATATGAATATACTTATATACCACACAATAGATATGCGTATTTTTTTTGTTGATACCCATATCTCATATTTAGATATGGATATAAAACAGGCCCTTAGATCAACTAGGAATGAACTTGATAATGAGAGCGTCAACTACCTTTTATCTCGAGGGTTAGGTTACATAGCCTTTTCTAGTTTTTTTTGGGAGAGGGGTTAGTTTTGGTAAGTCTTGATTTTTGTTGTTTGCAATTGGATTTGATTCATTTTTTATGTAATTGCGAGAGCGCTTTAAGAGTGAATTAGCATGATCAGTGTACACCGAGAGATGACATTTGACTACTTTATATAACTTCATACATGTGATTATTAGCTATTATTCTTAAAATTCACATACAACATTTCATGAAAGTCAATTATACTTGTGACACCTTATCCTAGATGCTTTCTATTATAGTTGTGACACGTTATCCTAGATGCTTTTCTCACTCCTTGCTCTCTCATTACATTTGTCTACAAAAATAGATATCGTAAAAAACCAGCTATATCCGATCTTGGTTGGCCTTTCACCCTTAGCCACAAGTCAATCAAATTCTGCTTTGTTCATCCTTTTTCAAAATTTTCATTATTGTAATTGAGTCACGGTGAAAGGAGAGGGACACAACAAGACAAAGCTAGAAAATATTTTTTTCTCCAAGTCATCTCGAGGCTTTTAAACGTATTCAAGCAATTGCTATCTATTGACACAAATGTTTACCAAAAACCAAGATTTCTAACTATTTTCTTCATTCCTTCTTTCTTTGACTTGGTTGAAATTTGCTAAGTGATAATCAATTCAAAAATATAGTTCTTGTCTTCAACACTCAATAATCCCTACAACTAACCCCAAATATACTTTAGTAGTAAGATTTTAGAAAGAAACCACCATGTTCTATGAATATTAAAAACATGGGCATCAAAATTGTTATATTAAAGGCATCATCATTCTTATGCCAAGCTATAACGTGTCATCTTAGAAAAACGATCAACTACCACAAAGATTGAATATCGTCCAGCTACTCCTACAATAAAATACGAAGACTGCATTTCTTCAAATTAGAGTAGAGATTTTTGTCCAATATAAAAGTAGAAATAATAATAATAATAATAATAATAATAATAATAATAAATAAAAAGGAAACTTACAAATCTACTATCTTATATATATTATAGGGGTAGCATTCCTTGCCTCGTATCACGCAGAAAAATACTCACTGCCACGTGTCATTTTAGCATTTAACCACAGCCCACCAAAATATTAATTAAGTTTATTCATTACAAAATTATTTAACGAAATATTAAAATCAAATCTTAATTAAATTCATCCCTTCCAATCACTTTTTTTAACAATTAAGTGTTATTTCTTAAATTAGTTTATATATAACAATTAATTTAACACCATATGCTACCAATAACTATTTCTATTAATATATGAATCAATATAATAATGGGGAGAAAAATCAAAATATGAATTATTATACGGTTAGATATTTTTTAATGTATTATATAATATTATAGGTAAAGTGTACAAATATTTATTGCCTATTATCTACTCTATCTAATGACAAAAAAAATAATTTATATATAATCCCTTAAAGAAATATAATAACAAATAATATTTTAATCAAAATCCCGTGCAAGGCACGGGTAATACACTAGTATAATACTAAAAGAGAAGGGATTTTTGTCACATGTCTTTACCAAATTAAGCCAACTCATACTATTCCGCATGTCGAGTCTACGTTAAACCACCTCATATTTCGCCACGTGTCTTTACGTCCTTAACCCACGTCATATATTATCATGTGCCATAAACAATTTAATCCACCTCATTATTTGACATGTAGTACAATATATTATTTAATATCAATTTGTTTTGAAAACTTATTATTTAATAGAGTTTTAATATAATGACATTTTTAATATAATTTATAAATCATGAATATTGATATATTTTTAATATAATATACGTACCATATTTTATTACTTACAATTTATGATACAAAAAAAATTATTTAACAATCAATAATTGTAAATGAAAAAATATTATATAAATATATTAGTTTTAATGAATGTTGATACAAAAGGTTATATAGATAACAAAACTAAAAATATAATACCTCAAATCCTCAATGCTACAAAGTAAATTCAGTTTTAGAAAAAAAATCAAATTTATATGCAAAGATTGATTTTTTTTTCGGAATGTAAGTGTCAATATATAAGGTAATTGATCCAATCTACTATATAATACTAAAACAGAAGTGAATATTGCCACATGTCATCACTACATTAAATTTATCACGTGTTATTTTTACATTAAGTCACCTCACATTTTTTCCACATGTCATCTTGAGGTTATGCCACCTCATTATTTCTTAAAAAAAATTACACATATTAATGAAGATATTAATATGTACTATATCTAATTTGAGATTTTGAATTATATATATTAGGAAATACTATATTATGAAAAACTAAATTAAAATATATATTAGACAAAAATTTTCTACACAAGATGAAAATTACATAGAATCATATATATTAATGTCATAATTATACCATATTTACCACTTATCATATTTATAAAAAAATAAACTATTTTTATCATAACTTTTATAAACATTTAATATCGTAATATATAAAGATGATCATATTGCTCATTCCACTCTACTAACTTAAATTTATTTATAATTAATTTTTTTATCTTATTATCGCAATGGATTGGATCATAAGTATAATAGATTAGTTTAAACCAAACTCGTGCATGACACGGGAACTAAGCTAGTGACAATAAAAGCGATGGTATTGTATGTGATTGAACTTGCAGAATAAACAAAGTCTCTCAATGTTATGATAAGATTGCTCGTAAAGCATCCTTTACGTACGGATATTTGAATGCAAAACCGAGCTCTTTTGCTCGGGCTGGGAGTACCTTTTGCCCTTCCAACACCTGCAAGCAATACACCACAAATTCATGGATTTCAAACATATTTGTTGAGCTAATGATTTGAATTTAGAGAAATGGGTCTTTACCACGCAAGCACCTTCACCAAGGACTGCTTTAAGTGCAAAACCAGGCACCGGGAGCCATGAAGGCCGTCCCATGATGCCGCCTAGCTCGTTGCACATCTCTGCTAGTCGAACAGGGTTCGGCGAAGTTCCATTTATAACTCCTGCCCATATATTAAAAAAAATTAATCCAACCATAATTTCTTCATCTTAGAATTGTCCAAAGTTTCTCTACCTTGTCAAAACAACAAACAAATAAACCTAACTGAGCTATGAGCACGAGTCACTGGAACACCTCAATTTGTACTCAGTAGTCGGTCACTGAGGGGTTGCCTCCCAAAACGTGGAATCAGGTTCGGGTTATGACTTGTAACTCCGGAAACAAAATGGAAACAGAATGAAAATGAATCTAGTACACATGTGTAACCTTATTCATAATATTATTTGGAATCATTTATTATGTTTTCATGGATAAGGGTATACATATGGAGTATGTTCGTTTCCATTCCGGTTCTGGAGTTAAAACCTTACGGGCCCTTAGTTTCAAAGGCATCCGAACATCAGGCTAACAAGAGGGAACAAAAAAAGTTGAAATCAACGGAATTGTTCCGTTCCCACCAACTTTTCAGAGTTTTCCTGAATTTGTCAGTTAGGTGAACAAGTCTAGTGTAAGCAAATTAAACTTGAGTAATTTTTTTGGTTCCCTAAAAAACCAATATGCTATTTGCTCTGCTCCTAATCCTGATCCAGTACATGCCACGCAAGTTCATGAAGATATCAGAATAAAATTACAGATTTATTACCTTTGTATGCCGGGTTGGATAGAGCTTCATAGATTAAGTTCACTATGTCATCCAAATGAATCCAGGAAAACCTACATCATGAAATCAACTCCATAGTTTAGGACAAACAAAGGGACATAAAGGGGAAGAAGTTTTCATCAAGGACCATACCATTGTTTCCCAGAACCCAAAGGTCCACCAGCAAACATCGTGAATATTGGGATCATTTTTGCTGCCAACACTCACAAATGAAATATCAATTCATAACCTACTTTCATGATCATATTAATTTAAAATGAGGAAGAATCTGGCTTTTCCATATTGGTATTGGAGTCATGAAAATGGTTTGTCACCATAAAATTTTACCACAAAATTTCATCAAATACAGAGAGTTGTGATTTTTAGACATATAAGGTTGAGAAAATACCTAAAGCACCACCATCTTTTCCAAGAACTACACCAATTCGAATACAAGCAACTCTCACATCCTTATCAACTTGTAGCGCTGAGGCTTCCCATTCTCTACAAACCTAGACACAAGCTTGTTCAGATTCAGAGAACCAGAAACAGGAAATGGACAAGAACAATTTACAAAGACTGTCTTATTTAGAGTATTCTAGTTCATAATCCTTATGTATTGAGCCATCACAACTGCTTGAAATTCAAAACCATTACACAGGACAGAATAATGTAGCCGAAGATCCAAAACCAGTTTCCAGAAGTAAAAGTGGATCTTAGCCATGTTAAATGATGAAGATTGGACAGACAGTCGCAGACTTTTAAAAAACTGTAGTGACTGGTTAAAACTTCTTCACTGTATTCATAAAGACTCTTTAAAATAAGAGCCTCACTTATAAGGATATAATAAGTTAAAAAGTAAGGTTTTATTCATTACCTCGGCTAAAAAATCGTTTCCTGAAGGACTAGTTTCATCGAAAACAGCTCTCTCACTAGTTCCTGGTTATTGAACAAAAAGAAGACTATTTGAGATGTCATATAGAGATGCATCCTATAAAATAACAAGCATATTTGCAAGGAAAAGGGATAACAGAAGATCGTCAGCAAACTACTAGACGCAATATAGAGATATATCCAATCTTCAATTATATTATATAATCTTCATGTGTAATAATATAATGTAATAGTAATTAGAATAATTTCTATCTCCTATCTTATATTACTTGTCGAAAATAAGTTATTCTGAATATATAAAACATGGGTGTAAATGGATGGACCAAATAAATTATGAATCTTACAAAACAAAATCTACTTGTACTGTTAAAATAACCAAAAATCAACATTATTCATTGAATTTCCAGAAAAAGTCATGAGCCGTCATTCGCGTTCCAAATCCAATGGACTACAGGCACGCATGCTCATACACTAGAAGGAGACACGTGGCAAGAGAGGCGTTTGGCATAGTAGTCAAAACATCACCGTTTTGATTGAAAACTGCACAAAAAAAAAAAAAAAAAAAAAAACAAAGCGAGCCAAATGTAGCCTTGCTGACCAGTTTTATAAGTGGCATGTAAGTTGACACTGGAACACATATGGACTCAACTATTTCCAGGACCAAGATCATGAGAGCTAGGAGCAAAGGATTTAAGATATCTCTAAGGAGGAGAAGAGGAAGAGTGAAATTCCAAAACATCCATGGAGGAGAAGAGTAAAGGATCATCTGGAGGAGAGAAGACTGACCGACCGAACCAGATGGACCAGTCCGAACCTGATCGGTCCCATCAAAACATAAAACCAGTTGGACTTTTAAAGCTCACGCATGGATGGAGAGATAAGGCAGATTTGTGCTTGGTTTATTTAATTTCCGGCCGATATTAAAATCTTTATAATGATATATGGTTTGTTTATTATAATGGGTATTTAGGATATTTTCATGTCCATCTTTTTAATTAGTCTTTTAAGTTATTTCAGGTCTGGTTAGGGAGGGTTTAGAGCTTATATTCCAGCTACCACAAAACGCCTATAAGGCTGCAGGAAGTCGTGTATCATGATTACCTTGATTTTTCAGAAAACCCCCTTAATGTTTTTTTACGTTGTTCTTCATCTCAAAAAGTGAGCGAGCGAACCTTGTTTGTTTATAGCTTGGATCTACTTGCATCTGTCAATTGACGACTAGTCAAGTTGGTGATTGCATAATTTCACAGACCTCTTTCTCGTGCTTCCTTGATTTTGCTCCTTGCTTGTGTGAGATTGTACGGAAGGGTTGTTTGATCGTGCATAGTTTTGTCTTAAACTATCGATGATCGGTTCCATCAAAACTGAAAACCAGCCGGTCTTTTGTAGCTCACGCATGGATGGAGAAATAAGGCACTTTTGTGAGTTGGTTATTAAATTTTCAGCCCATATTAAACTCCTTTAATGATTTATGAGTTATTTCAATAATTTGGTCTTAGAATATATTTTTAAAACCATCTTTTTTAATTAGTTTTTTAAGTTATTTCAGGTATGATTAGAGAGGGTTTCTAGTTTAATTTCCGGCCACTAAAAACGCCTATAAGGTTGCAGAAAGTCGTGTAACACGATTACCTTGATTTTTCCACAAACACCTTAAATGCTTATATGTTGTTCTTCATCTCGACAAGTGAGCAAGTGAACCTCATTTGTTTATAGATTGAAACTATTGTGTTTGTCAATTGTTAATTATTCGAGTTGGTGATCGTATAATTTCACACGTGCTTCCTTGGTTTTATTCTTTGGTTATGTGAGACTGTAGCGGAAGAGTTGTTTGATGCATAGAGAAATTTAAGATAAAATATCTTAAGAAACTCAATTGTACATGCTCTTAGGTTATCAAGGAAATTCTCTCTCCATATGTACACAAATCTAAGAAAGCAGGCTGCCTAAATTGATGTCAGTATACACATAACAACTTGATGCATAGAGAAAAACTTCAAACTATGTAAAACTCTTAGAAAACAAGCACTGTAAAAAACGGTTAAGGGAAATATGGAGAAAGATACTCACCATAATAACCAACTGCTGTTGCACTGACAAGGACTGAAGGCCTAACAGTAGGTTGCAGTTGATTAATAATGTCTACAACCTTCACAAGCAATTACATACCATTACATATGGAAAAGAAATCAACTTATCTCTTGAACCAGCATTAAAAATAGATTAAAAAGATAAACCTTGGAGGTGACTCTGATTCTACTGTCCTTTATCTCTTTTTTTATCTGACAAATCAAGAGAAACTTTGAATTAAGTTAAAGATAACAGCAATAACGACATCAAATGCGATATTTCAGCTATTTTCAACTCTTGTGTAAGAAAGGAAACAATAAAAAAAAAAAGTAAAATCATTTACTTAAACTACAAACCTCTTGTGACCATCTGGTGCTGATAGGCATTCCTGCTAAATTTACTACAGCAGTTGAACCTTGTATTGCATCTTTCCAGTTTATCTCCTCCACAAGTACAATTTCTGGATCCTTGCCTTCAATTCCAAGATTATTCAAGACAAAAAAACAGCATTCAAAGTAAAATCAATGTCAACAAAATAATTCATCACATTTCAGAAAGTGTAAGACCTGTTTCCATCAAACTTACAGGTAGCTGGAAAGTTTAATGAAACATTGCATTACCTTCTTACCCGAAAATATTAACTGAGCTTTCGCTCTAGACCGTGTTAAGATGCGAACTGAATGTTTATCTGTGATCATAACCATGGTTATCAGAAACCCTTTCCAAGCTAATTTGAGTATCAAAGAAGTAGCAGTTTGACTAAATGAAAAGGATAAGCTGAATAACATATCTTAAACCAAAAAGCCTGATCTGTAAAGCAGCCAGATGTAAAAAATAACCTTCACGTAACCTTTCAACCAGTCTTTTCCCGATGAATCCTGTAGCTCCCGTGATAGAAACAACCATCTGTTTTGTATCCAGTAAAAATATACAATATTCAGCATCTTCGCTAGTAACATTGAGTGTATAGCCTAAAATCGTATTCGGAACCCTAATTTACTATGTATCCCAATCAATTCCTTAAGAATGTAGAAACAGTGATTGAATGCAACATTTCGAAAGAATTTAGGTGAAGAAAAACCTAAACCTGCTTCGTCTTTTCAGAGGCATCATCTTCAATGCTGAGACACCAAATTTTCAGCCGTTTAGCTCTGCTAACCTTAAACCAACAGAAAATTCATCACCATAAACCAAGTATCACAAAAATTCACAGAGGAGAGAGAGAAAGAAAAAGGCCTAAGAGGTACCTGGATTTGCCTGGGATAGTGAAAGGAAGGAGGAGCAGCGAATGCGCCTCTGCACGAAGAAATGGAAGCGACTCTACATAACTCCATTGACGACTACCGAAGTATGAAAAAAATAAAAATGAATGAGTGGGGGGTGTGCTTCTTTATCTTTTTTTTCTAGCCCGCGAAAGAATTCACGTTGATGGCAATGATAGATGACCCCTCAAACTCTTCGATTTAAGATTATACAAAAATGAATGTGTGGGTGATGCTTCTTTATTTTTTAATATCCACTAAATTTTAAAATTTATATATGTTTAATTTATTTTCTCATTATATTTATTCTTTATATATAAAATTAAAAATTCATTATAAAATAATAAAAATAAAAATAAATTTAAAATTAATTACACCTCATTAAATTCTAAATTAATTTTATAATAGAAGTATATTTTATATAGTTTGCAATTACAAAAATATAGAAACGTAAATTCAAAGCTAATTTTTTATATTTTTAATTAAAAATAAATTTGTATTTTTTTATTTTCATTTAAAATAAAATAAAGAAAAATAAATTTATAAAATTTATAAAAAAATTAATTTTTAAGAGCCCAGAATTTTTTATTTTTTATTTTTGGAAAGCGGTTAGATTGGTCTACATCCTAGAGGTAGTTCAACCTAAAGCATCCTTGCGGACGAGAACACGAAGTTCGGGATCTTCAGAAAAATTGGTGTTGGGGTCGAGATTTCCAAATGGGTCAATCGGTCAGCAACACAGTTTATCTCTCTGAAAATATGCCTAACACGGATCTCGTCAAAGAAACGAAGATCCAATCTGGAGTCGGATATAATCATCTCGACCTCCCACGGACAACTCTAGAAACCTTGGAGTGCCTTGATTACACACAGGTTATCACCTTCGATTTCGATCTTTTTAATTTGTAGTCTGATTGCCTCTTGTAATCCAGTTTTGAGGGCAAATGCTTCGGCTTTTATGACCGAATTGAAATTATTTTTTTTAGCGTCATGGCTAACGATATCGCCATTGTGGTTCCGAATAACATATCCAATAGATGTGATTCCCGAATCGAGTTTTGATCCACCAAAGTTAAGTTTAAAGAAGCCGGGTTTTGGTTTTTCCCATTTAATATTGTGTTTCTTCCGTTTGTTTGAGATATAACTTTTTTGTTGTTGTTTTATGTTGTAATCGTCCTCATCAGTTATGTTAGTTTTCCCGTTATGCATTTGGTTTTTGATAAAAGTAATAACCTTATTATCAGAGCCCATAGATTCATTACTAAAGATAATTTTGTTCCTGAAGAACCATATACTTCACCATGCAGTTGCAAGACACGCAAATTTCTTTGTTCCTATTTTGTTTTTAATTTCTTGTAGGATGACATGAGCTTTTTTATTTTGGAGGTTAATTTTGTTAAGTTCGGTTAAGATTGTTCTATCGATTTTGGCGATAATTTGTTTAGTGCGGTGGCATTCCAAGAGTAGGTGTAATAGGTCCTCAAGATGATGGTTGCAAAGTTCACAGTGCCTCGTTACGGCAATTTTTCTTTCGTCATGTTTTGCTTTTGTCGGAAGTCCATTGGCGGAAATTTTCCAAATAAAGTTTTTAATTTTGGGTTGGGTATCCAGGTTCCAAATCCATTCACAAGAATGGTTTGGTTGGATATTTGATTCCTCTTCAATCATGTCATAAGCCGATTTTGTAGAAAACCATCCATTTTTACTACATCTCCAATATAGTCTATCTTGGATATCGTTTTTCGGGATGATTGTTTCCTTTATCTTTCTCACAATATCCGGGTTTATGAAATTTTGAAGCTCATTATCAATTTTGTTGTTATCCCACTCTCTTGAGTTATTAATAAAGTGACTAACTTTAGTGCTTGTATCAATTTGGTTGGTGTTTTGGACCATTTTTATTAGTGGTATCGTTGTTACCCAACTATCGTGCCAAAAGTTGATGGTTTTTCCATTTCCGATCTGCTAGATGATACCTTTTTTGAACTCGGTTTTGAGTTTCATAAGATTGTTCCATTGCCACGAAGCTCCACCTTTCAACTGGTAATGAAGAATGTTCTTATTTTTTAAATATTTCTCATTTATAGTTTTAACCCATATATTGTTTGGTTCTGCTAGAATTTTCCACAGGAGTTTCATTTGTAGCGCTTTGTTTGAAATTACAGATTTTCTTATCCCAAGACCTCCATAGTTTTTTGATTTACAAATTGTGTCCCAACTAATAATAGGTCTGTGTTGGTCTCTTTTATTCCAGAAGAATTTTTTGTAAGTTTTATCCAACTCTTCCAAATTATGACTTGGGAGCATAAAGCTTTGCATGGTAAATGTAGGTTTAGTTGCAAGGTTGTGTTTTATGAGTGTGTTTCTACCCTCTTGTGAAAGAGAGTTTGCTTTCCATTTTAGGAGTTGTTGTTTAGCTCTAACGTTAGTTTCACCAAAAGTTTCTTTTGTCACTCTTCCATTTATGATTGGACATCCAAGATATTTGTCAAGGGATGTGGTGTGACACATATTTAGAGCATTTTTTAATTTGTTGATATTACTATCGCTGATATTTCTTGTTGTTTGGAAAGCCGATTTTTGGAAATTAATTTTTTGACCAGAAATAGAGCAATACATTTTAGTATTTGCTTTACCCTTAGACAAGAGGCAACATTTGCTTTAGAAAAAATGATCATATCATCAGCAAAGGATAAGAAGGGTATAGGAGTAGCATGTCTACAAACAGAGAAGCCAATATGATTATCGTAATTGTTGCAATCGTCTTGAATCATTTATGTAAGAATTTCCGCTCCCAAAATAAAAAGGTAAGGGGATAAGGGGTCACCTTGTCTTAGTCCTTTCTCGGGAAAGAATTGCTCTGTTGGTCCATTATTAACTAGGACAAAGAAAGACACTGTAGAGATACACTCCTTAATCCATCCAACGAATTTATCATTGAACCCAAACTTTTTAAGTATAAGAATGATGAATTCTCAATTAACTTGGTCATAAGCTTTTTTCATATCAAGTTTGATGGCTGCCCATCTTTCTTTGCTCTTTTTTGAGCGAAAGGAGTGAAAAATTTCATGCGCAATAAGGATATTGTCATGAATAGATCTATTAGCCACAAAAGCTCCTTGAAGAGGATGGATGAGTTTAGACATTATGGATTACATTCTTTTTGTTAAAATTTTAGCTATTATTTTGTAGATTGTTGAGCAAAGACTTATAGGTCTAAAGTGGTTGATTGATGTGGGATTGTCCGTTTTGGGGATCATGGTTATGAAAGTATGGTTGATTTGTTTTATCATTTTTCCACTCTTGAAAAAACCTCTCACTGCTTTAGACACATCCGTTCCCACAATATGCCAATATTTTTGATAAAAGCCAGCCAACATACCATCTGGACCGGGAGATTTATCACACCCAATATCGAACGTTGCATTTCTAATTTCCTCATTATTTGGAGGTTTTGTTAGGAGAAGGTTGTCCTCAATGCTAACTTTATTTTTGATGAGTTGTAGTTTCTCATTAAGAAGAGATTGATCAATTGGAGTTTTCGAAAATTTGCTTTGGAATTCTTTTTTTTTTTACTTCTAGTCGGATCTCAGCTTCAAAGGTTAGAACAACTCCCATTCCGGTTGTAAATTCTTTTAGGTGTTTTCTATTTCTTCTTCCAGTAGCAATGCGGTGGAAATATTTGGAATTTGTGTCTATATTTTTCAGATGAGTGTTTTTTGATCTTTGTCTCCAATATCTTTGGTGGAAAGCCAAAAGACGATTTTGTTTAGTTAGGAGATTCCTTTGGATGTTTTCAAGGTTTTGGTTTTATATGTTATTATGGTTGCTTTGAATTTCCTGTAATTTTGTTTCAACATATTTCAATTGTTTGAAAATATTACCAAAATTAGTTTTGTTCCATTCTTTTGCCTTTGTTTTAAGAAGTTGTGTTTTTTTTGTTAGGTTATACATATCATTTCCAAGAAAGTTGGATCGCCAGGTTTATTTCACAATATTCTCAAACGCTTTCCTTTTAGTCCAAATCATTTCGAATTTAAACGGACGTGGGGTGAACGTCTCTGTACCTTCCAGTTCCAAAGAAATTTGACAATGGTCCGAACTAGTGAAAGCGTGGTTTTTAGTTTTTAAATTTGGGTACCATTGGATAATTTGGTTGTGGACCAGAACTCGGTCAAGTTTTTCAAAAATATTATTCGGACAATCACGTCTTTTTCTCCAAGTAAAAGCATTACCTGTAGTTTGGATTTCTTCCATATTACACGAGTTTTTGAAATTAATCAATCGGTTAAATCTGTTGGAGTTTATTGGGGCTCCTCCTTGTTTTTCGGAGTATTGTTGAATTTCATTCAAGTCTCCCATTAAAATACAAGGAAGAGAAGAATCCTGAATGAAAGTGGAAAGTGAATTCCATAATTGGTGTTTTGTAGCTTCTTGTGGAGGAGCATAAGCAAATATGATGTTCATTTTACGGTTTAGGTTGTTACATGTAAACTCAACACAAATGAATCTTTCATTTTTGAACAAAAATTTGATAGATTGATTTCTAAATTGATGACCTTTCCACAAAAGACATAATCCACCAGCCTTCCCAATGGAAGGGCAGTAGATTATGTTGTCAAAGCCTGCAGCTCTCCAAAGACGCTCGTCCGGTGGTAAATCTGATTTTGTTTCCGCAAGGGCTAAAATATTAATTTTGTGGATTTTGCAGATAGCATCGAGGTCTGTCCAGAGGGTACCCCGGCCCATTCCTCTAATGTTCCAAAAACTTACTATCATTTTTCCCGGGTTAAGGATTTTGTATTTAGGGAGGCAAAAAAGCCCGGTACTCCTAATTTTCGTGACAGCCGGTAATTTATATTTGGTTTATGAACTTTTCTTAGTTGGAAGGTGTTTATTAGAGTTGGGACCACAATCCACTGGGAGATCATCCCTTTAAATAATAAGCCATACAACATAGTATTTAAGCTAAGGTGCCTTGGGCTTATACAAGCACAAGAATGCCTCAACCAAAAATGTATGTACTTTTCTTTCCTCGTAACAAAGCGAACTAGAAAAATGCCAGTAAGGAAACAACACCAAGGGGTTTTACTCCCAATGATACTACCAAGAAGAAGGAAATCAGAGTTGTTAGAGTTCTCAAGTAGCTTGTGAAGCCCGGATTGCCAAATAGTGAATTCCAAGAAGAAGGAAGTTCCAAAGGAAGAAGGTTGTGAGCCTATATGTGAGAAGCCACTTATTATTGTAGAAGTAGGCTGTGAGCCTATAATATTCATATTGTAGGATGTACCTTTAAAAATAAAGATAAAATTGTTAGACGGCCACACTAGGTGCAAGCCTATTTTTTTAATAAAGAAAGAGAAGAACATTAGAAAACAAATCAGGCATACAAATAAAAGGTGATGAAGAGATTTTTTGAATTTGAATGTGTAGCTTACAATATTGATTGTAATCCATGGTTTTTTCCATGAGAGGTAGTTTTCGCCACAAGAGCAAGCTAATAGGGCTTGGTAGAGAAAACCGTTGACATTAGATTCATGACAAGAATCAAAAAATCAAAGAAGATGATTCACATCATGCCTTCGTAAAGGTATTGAAGAAGAAATAGAGGTACATCTAACCACAAACAAAACATTTAGTTTTATCATTGTCAAACAAAGAACATGAAGCATCAGAAGAGTAATTTATTTTCCCTGTCCACTGAAACAACATGGCCGTGAGACCAACAACCTTGATTTTGGGAAGTTCGAACAACGGAAAATTTACAGACACGGTACGTTTCGTCTTTGCCTTTTTTAATGAGGCAAAGGTGGGTTTCTTAGCCCCTTGGGATGAGCAAGAATTTTTAAACTGACAGGGCTTTGAGGCCCTTGTATTATGCTTTTCAACAACATCAATTTGTAAAAGTACAGAGTAGATAAAACTTAAGAAGAGATGAAGATAACTTGCAAAGAAATTAATTTGATTACTAGAGTGAGAGGCTTTAGTAATCAAATTACTAAAGTGGAGATTGCAATTTCCTAAATTTGCGTATGAAGCATCATAATAGATGGGATGAGAGACCCACCAATGGTTTGAAATCCATAAGAACACACATTTGTAGACATTATAAAATTGGATACAATAATGTAGTCTTATGCTTGAGAAAGAGGGAGAATATCCATCAGTCAAGATGAGAGTACAACAATCTAGCCAAAACAAAGTAATTCTCATGTGGGTAGAAAAATGTGAATAAAAAAAACTAAAAGACTTAACATGGTAGAAATTGTGGTATGATTTAATAGAGTATGTAGATAAAGAGGAATAAGCACAAAAAAACCTCATAAAAGGTACCACTAAAGGGGGGATTTGAATCGGCGTACCCCCAAGCCAACCTCACGTCACCTCGCCATCGCCGTCCGAGACCCAGAGTTGTTTTCGATGAGAGCCCTTCAAGCGCCAAAGACCTTTCAGCAGGCCATAAAAGAAGAGAACGACACCAAATTGGTACCTACTGGAATCAAACACTACCTCCACCTCTGAAGATCGAGTTCTAACGGATCTTAGGATGAAATTAACTCTAAAGATCTTTCCTTTTATCCAAATCGTTGTTCTTGAGATCTCATTTTCCCCTTCAAACGATCGAGGTCGAAAATAAAACAACCCGCAGTAATCAGAGAAGCCTTTTGATATCTTGTAGAAGAGTTGCGAAATACACCAGATCTCGCCCATGTCGAGGAGATATAGTCTAGATCTGTTCCAAGACCATGACCGACACTGTAAGAGCCTTAGTCTTTTGGACCGAGTTTGCCTTATCCGAGATTTAGCTTTGGCTGAGATCGACCTTAGCCGCCCCCGCGGGCATGTGTGCCGCCCCAGCGGGTTCCAACTCCCGCGGCCTAGTGAACCGCCCCCGCGGTTTCCTGCGGCTGCAACCGGTTTTGTTGACCGGTTGACTCGTGCTTTACTCTTTTCCCTTACTTCTTACCTTGCTGAGAAAGGGTTTCACTTCACTTCTCATTCCCAATCCAGCCTTTCACGTCCTCCTTGCTTCTCCTTCCTCCTTCTTGAGCTTGATCTTGGATTCCTTAGAGTTGGAAGAGTTTTGTGTGGCTTTTGGTGGTTGTTGATAAGTTAATGTGCATTGTTGAGCTTGGAAGCCAGCTGAGGTGTTAGTGGTGGTCAATTCTTGGTTATGCCACAGTTGTGGTAAGCTCCCTCCTTCTTCTTCTCTTCTTTCTTCCTTTGATTCTTTCCACTTAGCTTAGGATTAGATGTAATATTAGTATATGAATGTATGTGCATGTGTATGATTTTGGTTGAGAGAAGACGTGATTTGATCACGTGAAGAGCTGAAGAAGAGTCGCGGGATCACGTTCTGCACCGTCACCGCCCCGCGTCTGGAAGCCGCCGCCCCTGCGGAAGCTGTGCCACAACGCCCCGCGTCGTGCCTGCGTTGCCTGCGGCCTTTGTCACCACACCTGCGGCTGAGCCCTGCCGCTACCTGCGGGTTACCTTGTTCCGCCCCTGCGTCTCTTGTGTCACGCAGGTGCGTCTTGTCCCGAGTCTACCTAGAGTTAGATAGATCCTTTCCTTTCCTAGTATGAGCGGTAGTAGCATGCTAGGTATATGTTGAGGATAGATGGTTGATGAGTATGTTTCGTTATGCCTTGTTGCTAGGCAGTGTTATCCTCCATATTGGAGTGGACCGTGTTTGAGGGTTGATCGAGTTGAGACGACTATGAGGTTGAGGTAAGTCCATAGGACTTACTTAGTTGCCATCCATATATTAGATGTGTGCATGAGTGGTGTGTGGTATATGCTTGATAGCATGCGTTATGGTTTATTACCGATCTATGGTATATTGCTTGCCCATTGTAGGGCCGTGATAACTTGCCCTTTCATCCCGCCGGGAGTCTGGGAGGTTCTCTGTAGGCAGGCCAGACCTGGTAAACGGTTCGGGCACTCTCCATTCCTTAGGGTACACGGGGAAGTGTTCCAGGCACCATTCCAGCTGGCTATTGGACCCATAAGCGAGGATTATATATTTCTCGTGTCACATATGTTTATATAGATATATATACGAATTGAGTGTTGGACTTTATAAAGATAATGAACCGGGTAAATGTGTGATAGCATGTTGACTTGTTTAGTATTCTTTGATGTGTGTATGTGCTCTGCATCTCTTATATATGTGTATGGTTAACTAACGGTTTTATACCGTGTTGTAGATCCTTTGCAGGATAGGAGAGCTGCAGAGTGATCCAGAGTGGGTGATCCGCTGAGGGCTCCGTACACTGGGGCGTTATCGGGGATATGGGACCTATATGTGCCTTGTTGTAAGATTCAGTGAACTTGTTGTCAGGCTAGGGTCAGGATCCATTGTGAGAACCTAGCCCAGTAGCACCTCGAGTCCTACAGATTTGGGGTGTTACAAAGTTGGTATTAGAGCCCATGTTGACAACAATGGCACTTGTAATCTGCAATAAAGTTCGAATAGATAAATAAACAGAACCCGAAAGGGGTCTGACTTTTCAAAAGGTTTTGGTTTTGAAATGAGTACAAATGTTTTGGGATACAGTGTGCGTGAGCATCGCCCCTCTGAAGACCTCGACAATATAGATATATATAGATATTCTGTTGTGATTGATTTGATATATATCTATACATATGGTATATATATAGCCTTCTAAGATAAGTTTACGTCTTCTGCACATGGTTCAGACTAGAGCCTTACCTGCAGCTAGACGAGGTAGAGGTAGACCCCCTCTAGGTAGAGGACGGGGTAGGACTCCTGCTGGCGGTTCACATGGAACGGGAGAGATTCACGAGGAGGTTGCTGAGAGTGTCGTTCCTGAGACTGGGAACGGTGCAGCCGAGAGACAGGGGGCACAGAGAGCCCAGTCTGGTGATTCTGATCGTGTCTCCATGGGGGGATCCGAGTTCCGTGCTTACATCAGACGAGTAGAGGAGGTTGCTAGAGCCGGTAGACGTGCCCTAGATTTACAGGCACATGAGGGACCATCTGAGAGATCCCACAGGGTTACACAGGTGCCAACTGTACAGGCACATACTGCTGAGATTCCTCAGGTTCGGAAGGAGCATAGAGGGCCTAGACCAGACACTTGGTTGAAGGCTTTTCATCAGATGGGTGTACCCCCTTTCACTGGGAAGGTGGGGTTAGAGGTTGAGCTCTGGATAGGACATGTAGACTCAACTCTGGAGTCTATTAGATGTCCAGCTGACAGGCAGATTGAGTTGGTGCAGACTTTGTTCAGAGATTTGGCACAACACTGGTGGAGGTCTGTACGAGTACAGGTTACCAGTTATGAGCAGATGAGGACTATGATCCGAGAGCGTTTCTGCCCTGCCTCGTTGAGGAGGGAGAAACTGCGAGATTTTGTTGAGGCTGGGTTCGAGGATGTACCGGTCTCAAAGGCCATCAGGAGATTTCAAGAGGAGCTGGCTTTGCTGGGTCCAGCTGCACCTCCTACAGATCAACATGTATATTTGTTTTCCCGACGACAAAGGGATGCTACCCGGACTTATATGACAGGGTTTCATTGTGAGACCTTGGTTGATTATCAGGACCGGGCTTCTGATTATGAGAGAGAGAGAGCTAGCTAGAGGAGAGCTTCTCAGACCGGAGGGTCTGAGAAGAGACAACGGACTGGGCAGACCAGTGGTACTGGTGGAGCTGCTGGTTCAGGGCGAGGCCAGAGTCGCCAGAGTCATCCTTCATCTGCACCGGGTGCAGTTCAGGGAGTACAGTGCTTCAACTACAGTGAGTGTGGGCATATGAGATCAGAGTGTACGAGGCAGCCGGTGACCTGCTTCACTTGTGTCAGACCTGGTCACAGAGCTACCTTCTGTAGACGAGGGAGAGTTTCATCACAACAGGATTCTTCTCCTGCTAGTGCAGCAGGAGGTGGACAGAGGCCACCTTAACAGCAACAGGACACCCGAGGCCCACAAGATCGAGTTTTTGAGCTGAGGAGTGCAGAGGAGCCAGTTGCACCGACTGCTACAGGTACCATTCTGATTCATGGTTTACCTGTTAGAGTCTTATTTGATACTGGTGCTACACATTCTTTTATTTATGATGCTTGTGTAGAGCGTCTGAGTCTATATATGGTTGAGTGGATGCCCTTTATTATAGGGTTACCCGATGGTGGTAGGGCCAGAGGCACCCGTGAGATTCATGGTTGTCCCATTTCTGTAGGGACCCGTGTGTTACTAGTTGACTTCTTTGTCATGCCGTTAGAGCATGAGGAAGTCATTCTAGGTATGGATTGGATGGATAGACATTATGCAGTCTTAGATGTAGGTAGGAGGACTGTTACCCTCTCTACCGAGTTAGGTCAGATAGAGCTTTTCCGAGGCTGGGACCTTGGAAAGACAGGCACGATTATCAGTGCGGTACGGGCAGGTAGATTGATTGGACAGGGTTTTGATGCCTTCTGGTGTTATGCCATGAAGGAGGGGGAGAGTCCAGCATTAGAGGATATCCCTATGGTTTGCGAGTTTACAGATGTATTTGTTGAGCCGTCCAGTTTGGCCTCAAAGGAGTGTGGACTTTGGCATTGAGTTAGAGCCTGGTACGAGACCGATCTCGAAGGCCCCATACCGGATGGCGCCTGTCGAGATGCTGGAGCTGAAGAAGCAACTGGAGGAACTGGCTGAGAAGGGCTTCATTCGCCCTAGCGTGTCCCCATGGGGAGCACCTGTCCTCTTCGTACGGAAGGACGGATCGTTGACTATGTATTGATTACAGAGAGCTAAACAAGGTGACCATCAAGAACAAGTATCCATTGCCGCGTATTGATGACTTGTTAGATAAGCTTCAGGGAGCGACAGTGTTCTCCAGGATTGATCTGCGTTCCGGGTATCACCAGCTGAGGGTGAGAGAGCAGGATGTGCACATGACAGCATTCAGGACCAGATATGGACACTACGAGTTTGTAGTGATGCCATTTGGACTTACGAATGCCCCAACAGTTTTTATGGAGTTGATGAAAAATATCTTCATTGACTTCTTGGATCAGTTTGTGGTGGTATTCATAGATGATATTCTGGTATACTCTTGTAGCAGAAAGGAGCATGCAAGACAGCTGAGGACTGTGTTGCAGGTTTTACGGGATAAAGAACTTTATGTTAAGTTCTCTAAGTGCGAGTTCTGGATGCCAGAAGTAGCATTCCTGGGTCACATTGTATCCGCCGAGGGGATCAAGGTTGATCCGACGAAGATAGAGGCAGTAGCAGCATGGACTACACCGACGAACTTCAAGGAAGTACGTAGCTTTCTTGGCTTAGCCGGTTATTACCGACGTTTTGTGGAGGGATTTTCTGTGATTGTCCGTCCACTGACGAGTTTGCTAAGGAAGACTACCAGATTTGTGTGGTTTGATCAGTGTATGCAGAGTTTTGAGGAGCTGAAGAGACGTCTGACTTCTGCTTCTGTTTTGGCACAGCTAGAGGGTACAAAGGATTTTGTGGTATACAGTGATGCATCCAAGCTAGGCTTGGGATGTGTGTTAATGCAGCGGGGCAGAGTGATTGCATATGCGTCTAGACAGCTGAAGACGTATGAGGAGAACTACCCGACTCATGATCTAGAGTTGGCAGCGGTAGTTCATGCACTGAAGATCTGGAGACATTACCTGTATGGTGTTACATGTAAGATCTTCACAGACCATCAGAGTTTGAAGTACATTTTCACGCAGCGGGAATTGAATAACCACCAGCGTAGGTGGCTTGAGCTGATCAAGGATTTTGATCTGGAGATTTTGTATCATCCGGGGAAGGCGAACGTTGTCGCCGACGCCCTGAGCAGGAAGACGCCTCGAGAGCAGGCGATTGCGAGGCTGATAGTTCAACATCAGTTGCAGAGGGATCTGATCTGGTTAGAGTTGGACATCCTGTTTCTTGATGAGGATGCTCAGCTGCGTACTTTAGAGGTTCTTCCTAATCTGTTGGGTGAGATCCAACAGAAGCAGGAGACCTGCCCGACACTGATGAGGATCCGAGAGAGGATGTCTCGGGATGAGGCACCACAATTCTTGCTAGGAGCAGATGGGGTTTTGAGACGTCGCGGTCGCGTCTGTGTACTGCTGATACAGAGCTGAGACAAAGGATTTTACAAGAGGCTCACTGTACACCTTACTCTGTACATTCAGGTACGAGTAAGATGTATCAGGACTTGAGACGTTTATATTGGTGGGGAGGGCTGAAGCCCGATGTGGCCAGATTTGTGGCATAGTGTGCGACCTGCCAGCAAGTCAAGATAGAGCATAACAGACCTGGGGGTGAGCTCCATCCACTTCCTGTTCCACAGAGGAAGTGGGAGGACGTCACCATGGATTTTGTGACTGGACTAAGGTTGAGCCGGAGTTTTGATGCCATCTGATTCATAGTGGACAGATTGACGAAGACGGCAAGTTTCATTCCTATTAGGGAGACGTGGCCGGTGAGTAGATTAGCTGAGGAGTACACTAGGCAAATAGTGAGACTCCATGGTGTACTGAGGACGATCGTCTCAGACAGAGATGGGCGATTTACCTCGAGATTCTGGCAGCAGATTCAGACTGCCCTGGGGACGAGTTTGCACTTCACGACTGTGTTCCATCCTCAGACAGATGGTCAGTCAGAGAGGACCATTCAGACCCTGGAGGATATGTTGCGAGCTTGTGTGTTGGATTGTGGACAAGTGTGGGCGGATCATCTCCCACTTGTTGAGTTCTCATACAACAACAACTAGCATGCATCTATTGAGATGGCCCCATATGAGGCACTGTATGGACATAGATGTCGTACCCCGTTATGCTGGGATGAGCAGAGCAGTGTTAGTGGTTTTGCACTTGATCAGATTCAAGATGATGTGGCTCGAGTAGCACTGATTTGGGAGCGGATGCTGACTGCGCAGATCCGTCAGAAGTCGTATGCTGATAGGAGGCGAAACCTCTAGAGTTCAGAGTTGGAGCCCATGTGTGGCTGAGAGTTTCCCCGACACGAGGTGTTAGGTGTTTTGGCATTAAGGGGAAGTTGAGCCCCCGATATGTCGGACCGTTCGAGATTCTGGATCGGGTTGAGAGCGCATCATACAGATTAGTTTTGCCTCCGAGATTAGAGGGTGTTCACCTTGTATTTCACGTGTCTCAGCTGAGGGAGTACATACCAGATCCGAGACATATCGTGAGTTATGATGATTTGGTGGTTGAGCCGGACCACACTTTTGTTGAGCATCCGATTGCAGTCCTAGAACGAGGTATGAGACGCCTGCGTTCGAAGGACATTCCTATGCTGAGGATACAGTGGTCGAGATGTGGACCTGATGAGGCTACATGGGAGACTGAGGATATTACCCAAAGGAACTATCCAGAGTTTTATGTTGAGTTAGATGCACCAGTAGGGTCGCCGAGTATATCTTAGTACTACCTTGGTGATTATTATGTGCTTAGATGCTATGATGTGTTTATTTTCATACTAGCTTTGATGTGATATATGATCTTATTAGATCTTGTTGTGCTAGTATGATTGCTGTTTATAGCTGGAGATGGTTCTTTCCTCCATGCTATTGTGATGTTGGTTGACTAGAGATGGTTTTCCCCTATGCCCGGGATAGTGTTGTGCTGGAGTCGATGGTTTACTCCATGCTTATGTTTGAGGTTATAGAGAGAGTTGTACCTCGGCTTATGAGTCCGAGTGGGTTGATGATTTTACAAGTTTCGGGACGAAACATGTTTTTAGGGGGGTGAGATGTAAGAGCCTTAGTCTTTTGGACCGAGTTTGCATTATCCGAGATTTAGCTTTGGCCGAGATCGACCTTAGCCGCCCCCGCGGGCATGTGTGCCGCCCCAGCGGGTTCCCGCTCCCGCGGCCCAGTGAACCGCCCCCGCGGTTTCCTGCGGCTGCAGCCGGTTTTGTTGACCGGTTGTCTCGTGCTTTACTCTTTTCCCTTACTTCTTACCTTGTTGAGCAAGGGTTTCACTCCACTTCTCATTCCCAATCCATCCTTTCACGTCCTCCTTGCTTCTCATTCCTCCTTCTTGAGCTTGATCTTGGATTCCTTAGAGTTGGAAGAGTTTTGTGTGGCTTTTGGTGGTTGTTGATGAGTTAATGTGCACTGCTGAGCTTGGAAGCGAGCTGAGGTGTTAGTGGTGGTCACTTCTTAGTTAGGCCACAACCGTGGTAAGCTCCCTCCTTCTTCTTCTCTTCTTTCTTCCTTTGATTCTTTCCACTTAGCTTAGGTTTAGATGTTTGATCATATATTAATGTTAGTATATGAATGTATGTGCATGTGTATGATTTTGGTTGAGAGAAGACGTGATTTGATCACGTGAAGAGCTGAAGAAGAGTCGCGGGATCACGTTCTGCACCGTCGCCGCCCCCGCGTCTGGAAGCCTCTGCCCCTGCGGAAGCTGTGCCGCAGCGTCCGCCCCGTGCCTGCGTTGCCTGCAGCCTTTGTCACCACACCTGCGGCTGAGCCCTGCCGCGCCTGCGGGTTACCTTGCTCCGCCCTTGCGTCTCTTGTGTCACGCAGGTGCGTCTTGTCCCGGGTCTACCTAGAGTTAGGTAGATCATTTCCTTTCCTAGTATGAGCGGTAGTAGCATGCTAGGTATATGTTGAGGATAGATGGTTGATGAGAATGTTTCGTTATGCCTTGTTCCTAGGCAGTGTTATCCTCCAGATTGGAGTGGACCGTGTTTGAGGGTTGATCGAGTTGAGATGACTACAAGGTTGAGGTAAGTCCATAGGACTTACTTAGTTGCCATCCATATATTAGATGTGTGCATGAGTGGTGTGTGGTATATGCTTGATAGCATGCGTTATGGTTTATTACCGATATATGGTATATTGCTTGCCCATTGTAGGGCCGCAATAACTTGCCCTTTCATCCCGCCGGGAGTCTGGGAGGTTCTCTGTAGGCAGGCCAGACCTGGTAAACGGTTCGGGCACTCTCCATTCCTTAGGGTACACGAGGAGGTCTTCCAAGCACCATTCCAACTGGCTATTGGACTCAGAGGTGAGGATTATATATTCCTCGTGTCACATATGTTTATATTGATATATATATATATATATATATATATATATATATATATATATATATATATATATATATATATATATATATATATATATATATATATATACGAATTGAATGTTGGACTTTATAAAGATAATGAATCGGGTAAATGTGTGATAGCATGTTGACGTGTTTAGTATTCTTTGATGTGTGCATGTGCTCTGCATCTCTTATATATGTGTATGATTAGCTTACGGTTTTATACCGTGTTGTAGATCATTTGCATGATAGAAGAGCTTCAGAGTGATTCAGAGTGGGTGATCCGCTGAGGACTCCGTACAATGGGGCGTTATCGGGGATATGGGACCTTTTTGTTGTACAATGTTGTTTTATTTATACTCAGCGGTACTTTTGTATTACCTTTTGATATATATATATATATATATATCAGTTTCATGTTTTGTATTTAATCTATCTGTGCCTTGTTGTAAGATTCAGTGAACTTGTTGTTAGGCTAGGGTCAGGATCCATTGTGAGATCCTAGCCCAGTAGCACCTCGAGTCCTACGGATTTGGGGTGTTACAAACACTTCGATAAACCATCGTTTCCTGAGACATTTTTCCTTTTGTTGTTAAGCCAACAAGTAATCAGAATTTTGTAGACTGTAGTTTTGAGAATTTTCGCTTCTTTCTCTTATGTGAGAAGACTTCTAGGGTTTTTGCGTTTGGTGAATCTTGCGGGGGAAAAGCGGTGCGTGAGGCGCGTTCTTTTCGGTGAAAGAGGGTTTCATTATTTCCTTATTTTTTTAATTTAAATTTTCTATATTTATTTTATTTCTAAAAAAAAAATTCTTTATGTTATATTTTATTTAGTTTTTTTTTTTAATTTAAGAGTATGGAAATTTTAATTAAACATAAAAAATTAAAATTTAAACATAAAATTTTTTAATTAAAATAAAATATAGAAGAGTAAATTCAAAAAATATAAATATTTAGTATGTTTTTTTTTATGTTTCTAGACTCTTAAAGAAAATTAAAAAAATTTGAATTAGTTTTGAAATTTATTTTTATATTTTCTTGTAATTTGGAAAAACAAAATTGAATTTTGTATTTTAACTAAAAAATAGTTTTAAATTTACTCTTTCTTGTAATATTTTAATTAAAAACTAGTTCATATCTCGTGCCGTGCACGGATATTTGTTAATTAATGATTGAAAACTTAGGTATTTTAATTTTATAAACGAAAAAATGTAGCATCAACTCACATCATACTTTATTAAAAGTATATAGACCCGTTTTATTTAGTAGAACCTTAAAAATATTAATTATATTCTCAACAACAACAATTATGTGATTTTATTATTCTATTTTGAAAATTATTGCTCTTTGTTTCGCATAATATTAACGCTCTGTTTCATTTAGCTTAATAAGTGTGAAGATGAAACAACATTTAAAAGAAAAAGAAGAAAGAATGCAAGCATATTATTGTTATGAAAGAGAATTTAGGGCTCGTTTGGTATCGTTGGGATCATTCCCGATAACGAAATAATTCTGAATCAATAAAAATTATGTTTTTTAGTGGTCTCCGTCGACGCATCTTCTCCTTCTACCCTCGTCTTCTGTTCGCTGGTTTTACACCCCTATAAACAACTATCAAAAGAGATCGAAATCCACACGATAGCAAAACTAGGAAGGGATAGTCTTAAATTTATAAACCTATAATAATTCCCTCAATAGCAACGAACTCACAGTGTATGGGTCAATCACAGTAAAGGTAAGTATTCCAGGGTCGATCTCAAGGACTAAGAGGATTAATTTGCAGCAGTGATTAAAAATATGATAGATCTAGAATAAGAAGGAGGTTGGAAAAGATAAGGGGAAAAAATCAAAAAGGTTTTGGAAAGGGTTTTTATGGATTCGCAATCAACTGTCACTATCGATTGAAAATCAAAATAAACAAACAAAAAGGGAAAACAAAAGATAATCAACTTAAAGGAAAGAAACTGGATTCCAAGGATTCAAGATCATTGTTTATACATATAGATTCAGGAAGACTCATAAAGATATATGGTAGAAAAGCCACAGGGATGAATGTTTTTCGGCTGACATTCTATTACCGGGTAAGTCTCAAGACTATCTAGTTCCAAACCAACTACCTATTACCGGGTAAGTCTCAAGGTAGAGAGGTAGGAAATTCTAAACAAACCAGACTACAAACTAAGGGAAAGGTAAACCATTACCGGATAAGTCTCAGGAATTACCCTACTTAGCAAGGAATCTAAGCACATTCAACCAATAAAGGATAAACCTTTATTACCTATGATCAGTCTCGCATGTATCTATGAAGGAATATCATCAGGTAAGTCTCAATTCCAACTTAGGTTACTAGCTAGAAGGATTCTAACTAGATTTAAGTCCAAGCCAACCATTAGGATTTCAAGCAATTCAAAGCCAAAACAAAGCACAATCTAATCCATCATAATCAAACGCATAAACAAATCCCTGTCAACCTTGGAACCTCAAGGTTCTAGCCAATAACAATCATATCAAAAGGCAAATAAATAAATAACAAAAGGGAAAGGAAGAACTACTCAACTTCAATAACTGGAAACCTTCAATTGTATTAAATCTTCAATTAACAATGTCTTCCAAACAAAACTCAATGTGAAAGTCTGAAACTTTAATGTAAACTAATGAAGAACAATGGAGAAGAAGAAGGGGAAGGAAGAGAGGCGGCTCCCCCTATGGGGTAACCTAACCCTAAAAGAAACGGAGTAATTCGGACCCTTAGAAATAACCTAGAGCTTCCCTTTTATAGGCAACAACCTTACAAAGGACGGGCTGGGCCAAAACCGATCCAAAAATAAGATAAAATCGCCGAACAAGAAATCTCGGGCAGAAATCTCTGCCGAGATCGGGCCAGTCGGGACCGAGATTTGGCAACTGAAAGTCAGCGCGTCAGCACATCGGGATTCTCGGCCGAGATCAAGAAATCTCGACCAAGCTCGGACCATCTCGGCCGAGCTAGGGCAATCTCGGCCGAGCCAAGGCAATCTCGGCCAAGCCAAGTGGAATCTCGGCCGAGCAATGTGAAATCTCGGCCGAGATTTAGACTATCTCGGTCTGGTCTGAACAAGATCGGTCCATCTCGGTCCGAGACGCGGTCTTCTTCGTTCCTTCGCGCCTTTAGCTCGATTCCTCGCGTCTTTAGCTCGATCCTCGCCTTTCATATGCACGTAACTCGCTCCAATGCGTCCACTTCGAGGCTTTATCCTCAAATACGTCGTTTTAGCTCCAATATGCGCCAAATCACCTAAAAAGCCACAAATAGTGTGTGTAGACATCTATTCTTGCAAAGTAGAACTAAACAAGCATAAATGGCACAAACTAAGGCTAAAACATGAATGCGGAAAGGGAAAATCTAACTAAATGCATGAGTAAAACAGGTCGATAAATTATGTTATCAAAATACCCCATAGTTATCCTTGCTTGTCCTTAAGCAAGTAGTAAATCTAAGGTAAGATAACATGAATTATCTATGCAAAACAAAAAAAAAACAAAAACGCGAAGTGCTTCTAATTATGATCACCCTCAATAGTGCAAGTTTCATAACTAAAGATATATTTCAATTAAGATCAAATAAAATAGGCATAAAAAGGATAATCATACTTTACAAAAATTTCATATTCATCATCAAAACTACTAATATCTAATATAATTGAGAAATTCAAGTCTAAGCCTGCCAAGTCAAATACATGAGTACATAGATCAAAAGGACTTAGCAAATAAAGGCCAAGAAATGTGATAAGGGTAGGATGTAATTTAGGTTATGTGGTGCTATCCGGGAAGAAGAAACAACACACTTCATCTTTTCAACTCAACATTCACCACCCTTGCATAATCTGCAGATTTTCTTCCTTTTCTTTTCTTTTTCCTGAGTGAAAGGCATTGGTGCACAGTAGCCGAAACCTTGGTGTTCAGTTTCCTTCACATACCTCACACCAAAATGTACATACCAAATCAACTCTAAGGGAATGTTTTTAAAACTAATAAGACTTTGGCAAGGCACAAACACCCGGCTATGTGAATGGTAGCGAGTTACTCATCTTTCATAGCCAACAATCCCTTATAAGCTTTTCTTTTTTTCATCACATCACATTTCATATCCTTCAAACTTCTTCAAAGAATTCACAACACAACAATTTCAGCACACACCTTCAAACTAAACATTCCTAATTCCTGGATAGGAGACAAGAGATTCCATGTTTGAGGAGCTAAGCATGATAAAGATATAAGAAGAATGAAGTCGAATTGCCTAAATCATCCCTATGCAATGTATAAGAACTTATCATGAAGCTTCAACTATCCAAACTCAATCCAACTAGACAAAGCAATTTTCATAATTTACACAAAATTCAAGTAAAGTGTTCAAATCCCAAATATGCCATAAATCAAATTGAGCTCAAAAGTAATAATCAAAGGCTAATTCACAAGCACAATATCGTCATAGGGGTCATGTCATTCCTAGAAGCACCATATTTTAAAAAAAAAATTATGCATGCTAAAAGGAAACGTGTGACAAGAAAAGAAACATGCTTAAAGATTGCAAGTATCTTCACATTGTCCCCAATGTGAAGAATAAATAGAAGTGAAAAAGAATACTCACAATGTAAAAATCAGTGATATGGCACATCTAAATGAAAGTGGTGGTGGAAACAAGCGGCCTTGCAATCTCCTTCAAACAACTATTCTTCATTTACCTAAAACCTGAAAAGACAAAGGACACCAAACGCGCAAAAACGCAAGAGAAAAAAGCAAAAACAAAAACAAAAGCAAGAAAGGGAAAAACACATACCTCGGAGGCACTTGATTTAAGGTCTCTAGCCGGACCCAATTCCGTGGTTGTGTTAGCTCACATCAAAAACCTTGGACTTCTCATCCAGTCCTTTCAACCACTCTTCACAGGACCCATAAATTTTCTTCTTAAGAACTCTCTTCATGTCCCAGCAATAAAATATGGTATGGGATAGTAACCTTGTGGTTTACCAAATACTTCAACGATAAGCCCTTTCGGTCAGGGAGAAGCTTCAATCTAACCTTGGGAGGTTCCTTTGGCACTTCCCTTCAGCTTTTAGGCGCAACTCGAGTAGGATGGAAGCCGCAGGGACGATTTTCAGCAAATCTCGGGCAGCCATGTAAGAAATCTCGGCCGAGATTTGTAGGGATTAGGCCGATATTTTCCTTCTGCACAGGAATCTCGGTCGAGATAGGAATGATCTCGGCCGAGATCGGGAAAGGGTTGTCCGATCCGTCTTCCTCCTTCGTCAGCTCTTCATCCTCGATGCGCTCTTCCTTTGGATGAACCTCTTCCTTGGGAGTTAAAATGCTTTCAGATTTCTCTCTTGAACTCCGCAATTCGTTTAGCGTTTGAGGTTCATCCCTGCGAGACAATATCCTCTCTAACTTGTCATACATCCTCATAAATTTTCATACATCAACTTTAACTGATTTTCGGGAGACTATTGCAGAGGTTGTATTTGAGGTTGTGGGGGTTTGAGTGTTTATCTAAAAGGATTATAAACGTAAACCTCACAATACCTCCAAGAGCCAGATCCGTTATTCCAAGCCATCTTGTACCCGAAGAATACAAAGACCGAAAGAAAATGAGATCAAAAGTAATCAGAAAGACCTAAACTATAAATAATAAAAAACAACAAATTAAACTTTCTCAGTCCCTGGCAACGGCGCCAAAAACTTGTTCGCTGGTTTTACACCCCTATAAACAACTATCAAAAGAGATATAAATCCACAGGATAGCAAAACTAGGAAGGGATAGTCTTAAATTTATAAACCTGTAATAATTTCCTAAATAGCAACGAACCCACAATGTATGGGTCAATCACAGTAAAGGTAAGTATTCCAAGGTCGATCTTAGGGACTGGGGGGATTAATTTGCAGCAGTGACTAAAAATAGGATAGATCTAAAATAAGAAGGAGGTTGGAAAAGATAAGGGAAATAAATCAAAAAGGTTTTGGAAAGGGTTTGTATGGATTCGCAATCAACTGTCACTATTGATTGAAAATCAAAATAAACAAACAAAAAGGGAAAACAAAAGATAATTGACTTAAAGGAAAGAAACTGGATTCCAAGGATTCAAGATCATTGTTTATACATATGGATTCAGGAAGATTAATAAAGATATATGGTATAAAAGCCACATGGATGAATGTTTCTAAGCTGACAGTCTATTACTGGGTAAGTCTCAAGACTATCTAGTTCCAAACCAACTACCTATTATCGGGTAAGTCTCAAGGTAGAGAGGTAGGAAATTCTAAACAAACCAGACTACAAACTAAGGGAAAGGTAAACCATTACCGGGTAAGTCTCAGGAATTACCCTACTTAGCAAGGAATCTAAGCACATTCAACCAATAAAGGATAAACCTTTATTACCTATGATCAGTCTCGCATGTATCTATGAAGGAATATCACCGGGTAAGTCTCAATTCCAACTTAGGTTACTAGCTAGAAGGATTCTAACTAGATTCAAGTCCAAGCCAACCATTAGGATTTCAAGCAATTCAAAGCCAAAACAAAGCACAATCTAATCCATCATAATGAAAGGCACAAACAAATCCCTGTCAACCTTGGAACCTCAAGGTTCTAGCCAATAACAATCATATCAAAAAACAAATAAATAATAACAAAAGGGAAAGGAATAACTACTCAACTTCAATAACTGGAAACCTTCAATTGTATTAAATCTTCAATCAACAATGTCTTCTAAACAAAACTCAATGTGAAAGTCTGAAACTTTAATGTAAACTAAAGAAGAACAATGGAGAAGAAGAAGGGGAAGGAAGAGAGGTGGCTCCCCCCTATGGGGTAACCTAACCCTAAAGAAACAGACTAATTCGGACCCTTCGAAATAACCTAGAGCTCCCCTTTTATAGGCATCAACCTTACAAAGGACAGGCTGGGTCAAAACCGATCCAAAAATAAGATAAAATCGCCGAACAGGAAATCTCGGGCAGAAATCTCGGCCGAGATCGGGCCAGTCGGGACCGAGATTTGGCAACAGAAAGTTCAGCGCGTCAGCACATCGGGAATCTCGGACAGTTCAGCGCGTCAGCACATCGGGAATCTCGTCCGAGATCAAGAAAACGCGGCCAAGCTCGGACCATCTCGGCCGAGCTAGGACAATCTCGGCCGAGCCAAGTGAAATCTCGGCCGAGCCAAGTGGAATCTCGGCCGAGCCATGTGAAATCTCGCCCGAGATTTGGACTATCTCGGTCTGGTCTGACAGAGATTGGTCCATCTCGGTCCGAGACGCGGTCTTCTTCGTTCCTTCGCGCCTTTAGCTCGATTCCTTGCGTCTTTAGCTCGAGTCCTCGCCTTTCTCGTGCACGTAGCTCGCTCCAATGCGTCCACTTCGAGGCTTGATCCTCAAATACGTCGTTTTAGCTCCAAAATGCGCCAAATCACCTACAAAGCCACAAATAGTGTGTGTAGACAGCTATTCTTGCAAAGTAGAACTAAACAAGCATAAATGACACAAACTAAGGCTAAAACATGAATGCGGAAAGAAAAAATCTAACTAAATGCATGAGTAAAACAGGTCGATAAATCATGTTATCATCTTCCTCTTCATTTATACGCTTTTAACAACAATTCAATTTCCGACTCAAATATCTATCAAATCATCAAAGGCACTATCCACCGAGAATCTCCATTCCTCTTGCTTGCCTCATTTCCCCAAATACAAACAAAACCCAATTCCTCCCATTTAATGTCTTATGTAATTACCCCCGTTTGGTTATAATTCCGGACACGAAAACGGAATGAAAACGAATCTAGTCCGCATATGTATTTTGTTCATGGAATAATTTCGGTTGATTCATGCAAAATGTACTTGTTTTCTCCTATTTTGTTAAAACTAATCAAATTCTATTACAATTAGTTCAAACCACAAGTAATGATTTCCAACAACTTCATAACAAGGGTGTACGTATAGACTAGATTCGTTTTCATTCCGTTTCCGTTTCCGGAGTTTAAACCAAACAAGGGTAATTATATAAGACATCAAAAAGAACATATGTCGACTATAATGAAATGTAAACGTGTATATATTAGGAGAATCAAGCGTACAAAAGAAATTTTACAAACAAGTAATATAGATAAAAAGTAAAAATCAATTACAGATAAAGAGAAAAATCAATTAAAGTTATCAAATCTTACTTGCCAAATCATATCGTATCAAACTTCTGGAAAAGAGTTGATTTTGTTAAAATAAGTTTTAACTTTATAGGTAAACACTAATTTCTTAATCTTATTAAAAAATTTAACCTAGATTATGATTCATAATTTTTTCTCAAATATTTGTTTTTTAAAACCTAACGTCCAAATAAAAAAGAGCATGCTTTCCTTGACTAACAACAATCAAGATTAAGAAATTAGTGTTTACCTATAAAAACATCATAAATTTTAAATATTTTAACGTAGATTATAATTCAACTAATTCTATAAAAACATCATACTATTGACAGTTGTTCTTTTTGATTATACTAGGGGCGTCGCGCGTGCTACGCACGCGCAACCTGAATTAATACGAGAAATGACTTCTATGAGTTTCTTCGTGTCTTTTTTTTCGTTCTATCCACGTAGGGTGTTGCATAACCCTTCTATATAGTGTAACTACAAAAACGTGATGTACTTCTTCATCCCAAAGATGAATTGTCATATTAGCTTAATCTTCCGTACACCAGAGCGCTATTGGACACCAGAGCACTATTGGGTCTGAGAAAGAGACATACAAGAGTCAGATTTAGAAAATAGTTTGTCAGCAATTTATATAAAATTGAAAAAATAAAAAGAGCATAAAGAGAACTTAATCAACTTTAAGCATCAATGATGTAGTTATCCAAACACTACCTAGTAAAGAGCATATCACAGTTGATATACATATGCACTAAATCTGAAGCAAGACTATTTACTCGTAGTCATAAAGAGAATGAAACACATAACCAAGTTTTCATTTCCCAATGAACTTCAAAGTGGAGGTTATAATTTCAACATAAAAAAATTCCTACAGAGTCTTGTGATAGCCTATCAGTTATAGCAACATATAATAGCTACTATGTAACACCATTGAGTCAATGAAAAATGCCCGAGTACCCTTGCCCCTAATGTGGATAGGCTGGTTCTGAAAGCAGAGAAGGTACCTAAGAAGAGCGAAGGAGGTCAAGCTGAGACTGTCACTCATGTACACAAATGACGATGATGAATGGCCGGCAGCGAGCTATGGGAAGTACAACAACTGGATTGTGCTGCCAGAAAATGTTGAGTTTGAGAAGATTAAGGCAGAGGTTAAAGATGGAGTGTTGTACATAACCATCCCTAAGGCTAATGCAACAAGCAAAAAGATAGACATTAGTGTTCATTATATAGATCAAGCACTGGATCATTTGCTTGCTTTTTTGCTCTATGAGGTTTTAATTTAGTAACAAAAATGTATTATGATACCTTAAAAGAAAGCTCAAGTAAGATTATCTATTGATATAAGTACATATGGTTATTGACAAGATAAAAAATGCATCAACCATAGTGATGCCCTCTTTAGAGAATTGTACTCTAAGTGGCACTTCAATGCTGTCAAAAGGATATTCCATCAAGAATTAACATCGTAGTATAGAATTTTGCAAGTGATGAGCGGAAGATTTGATAAGCCAAGAGCACATTAAAACGCTAAAATAAGCTTACTTGGCTTCTTCTTTCTTCCAGTTTGCGAAATACGTCTTAGATCTTGTGTGCCCCTCCTCAGACCCCTATACGATGGCGTAAAAATGCTGAGAAAAGTTGAAACTAAAAAACAATGAACAGATTAAGGAAGGTGATGTTGCAGTATAACTTACTTCTGGTACAAATAGATAAAACCATAAATCAGAGGCAGCAACATGAGATAAAACTCAAGCAATTATATAAAGAATGTTCATTTGTTTCTGCATTTCAAACAAACAGACAAGTACACAAGATAGATTAGCAATGTTTTGCAACCCAACATCATAATTAACAATGTAAATTGTTAATGATATATGGGCATTTGTTTTCATTCTACCTTTCCACCTCTAGAGAAAGGTTTTTGACCACCTGTGCAAGTGTGTGCATCGCAAAATTGTCGCAAGACGACTCTGTCAAAAATCACAGCAAAAAAGAATTAGGACATTATTACCTCCCCCTTTGCTACTTCATAAAATTCAATCATAACAAAAAATGCTTGGATGAAAAATCCCACTGTGGAGATGACTTGCTGAGGGTCCTCCACTTACAGGAAAACAAGTGCTAGCAAGTTTCTGCAAGGGTCATTGTGTAAAGCAAAAGAGACATTGAGCATGTGGGACTTTTAGTATTGAAAACAATATCTATTTTAGTATTGAAAGCAGTATCTAGAAAATAATCTCACATAAATGACGATTTTTCAAAACTGCCGAAGGGTTACACTTGGTCTTTGGAGGTGGAATGTCCATCACAAGGCCATATAGGCATTCTTAGTAAAAGCTATCAATTACCATATAGGCATTCTTAGTAAAAGCTATCAATCCTGTTCATTAGGTATGTGAGAACTTAGATCAGATCCTTCTACATTCCTTGTTTCATGACTTGAGATAATTGTTGGAGATAGTGTAATGGGATGGAAAGAAAAAAAACATGACATGAAAAACATGTATGAAGAGACTCACCACATTAATCAAATTATAGTGTTTGTTAACATAATGGTTATCAAGATACTTCTCTGCATAGAACCTTTTCTTGCAGTAACCACACTGCCACCATTTATATCCACATGAATCTTGTGTAGCGCTTGATCTCTAAACATGTCTCTAAACATGTCATTATCAGGATGCAGTCGACATGCCTTTGAGATCTGATATTTTTCCTTTTCCACAAAAGGCACCAAATACTGCAAAAAAATAAAATGAACAGCTTTAAATATTGAAACTTCAAAACCTCAAACATGCAATGCTATGGTAGTTTATACCTCATCGATGATCTTACAAGCTGCTCGGCGTAAGAAATCCACTGCTACCAAAATCATCAAATTAAGGAACAATATAAGAAATCTAATATACAACATGGAATTTCAAAGATTGTGTTATATCCAACAAGAGAGGAGCAAGAAACAATAATGACATAAAAATCATAACAAAATCTGGAATAATGGCCATTACCACTGCTCTTTGAAGAATTTTTTTGCTCTGTATTCTGTGAAGCCAAGCAGCTCTGTGAAGCCAAGCAGCTCCCCATAAAAGCTCATCCTTTACAAATTTCAGTTCACAAAGTTACAAACAAATTTCCCAAAATTTGATTTGGTAAAAACCCTAGAAACTTAGTTCAAGTTACCTCATATCCAGAGAATGAGCAGTAAAAAGGGCAAACAATAGATTTGAGACTACCCTCACTGTAAGTGCCTCTGTATTTATCAGCAAACTCAAAACACCTACAAAACCCAGAAATGTTTATCATATATTAGAATTTAAAAAACCCATTTTTTTGTAAAATTGTTTAGTATTAAGGATTATTTTAATTACCTTAATGGCTCTGTCAAGAAGGATATTAGAGTAAGATCTATCACTTCTTCTAAACACAAATACACAATAGAAGCAGCAGCGGTCTCAGCAACAACTTCAGTACCAGGGTTATTTCCGTCAATTTTGTAAACATTTCTTGGTGTGTCCATGTCCTATGGTCTCTCCCAACAAGCATGGTCACTATTTCCCTCTCCAACCTACCAAATTATGAGAAATTACACTTTTCTGCTAAATAGATGTTCTTGAATCTTTTTGAAATGGGTAATGAAAAAAACTTGAACATAGATTGTGTTTGGATGAACAGTTGCTTTGAGGAGATAATCTGTACCCCAACGAACTGCTTGTTTTGCATATTGGAGTTCATTCTTGATCATTCCACCAAATTCAATTACACTACATGACAGCATTGTAGCAGTGAATGCCATTGGAAACCCGAATTTCACATTGTCACCCGCATCATAATATCCACCCACCAAATCAACCTGCATTTTTCCATAACCCAAAAAGCAAACAAAGCTCAAAAAGGGCAAAAGGCAGAAGAGCACATTTTCTCAAAAACGACATTGGCCAAATTACATGAGCTTGGGCTCCATCAGAAAGGCCTAAATCTTTCCTCCATGTCATTCTTTGGTTAGGAGGAAGCTCCCCAGATCTTTGTCCTTCAAAATAGAGAATAGATTTAGTGAGGGCATCTCTGTAATTATGAGTTGCAGAACGTGGACGCTCACCAGACTGATATATCGATGCCTCCTCAACGACGACCTTGACGATAATTTATGAAATTAGGGTTAGCACCAAACTGAAGTTGACAACAAGGTCAAATTGGGAATTCTCCAACAAATCGGATTGGGAGATGAGATTGAATTGAACGGTAGATTTCTCGTTTTTGTATCCAATACGGTGGCTGAGCCGTTCACCAGTGGTCCTACGGCGGCCTCCATCGGTGGCTCGGCAAGGCTGAGGTTTTGCTTGAGTAACAGAGATGTCAGAGGGACGGGGGTAAAGTGATAGACTGATAGGGATGCTCTCTCGAGAGGATAATAATTGGAAGAGACGGTGGAGACATAAGGGAGAAACACGTAGTAATTATTAATGACGCGTGTAATGTAAAGGAACGGTCGAACATACGTAAGAAATAAGAAACAAAAACTTGGACCCCAAGGAGAGATAGTTGGACAGTTTGGGCCCAATATAGGCCTATGCAGGAAGGTGCAAGCCCAATCACATTTAAATGTAGGGATAATAACGGAAATTGACTATTTATGTGGCAAAGGGTCTCTTTTATAAAAGATGTAAGATATAAGGTATAAGAAGTCATAATTTCTCTAGTTTTTAAACCCTACGTATTTATAAAAACATCATATTTCAAAGCTTTTTCCTAGTAAAAAATAGAATTCATAATTTATGGTAAATTAAAAGTTTTTCCGACAAGATTGTTATACGTTTAAAATTTTGCTTCACTGTAAAACGAGCAAAAATATTTCGTTTTTTTTTATATAAATATAAAATAGATAAATAAGGAATGAAATATCGACTGGAAAATTGGGATTTATGTTCAAAAGCCAATTCATTCTTTTTAATTTTTAAAACTACGAAAGAAGTTTATTACTTAAGAAAAATCAAATCACTTAATCGAGGAATTTAGAAACAAATCAAACCAATTAAAAAAAAGGATATGTAAATAAATGTAACAAAAAAATCTCAACAAAAACTAATTAAAGGTTTTTTAAAAAAGATTAAACTTAAATAAAGCTTTTTTTGAACCGCAGAATCAAATATATAAAAATTGGTTGAATTATTTTATTTTTAATATAAATTTATAGTAATAAATTTTTGTTTAGTAATTAAGATTTATTGACTTAATTAGATGTTTTAAAAAAAATTATTTCAAGAATAATTGAGAGGCCGCCACGTCAGCGTGAGTGACGGCTATAGGTATATAGATATAGATATTTAAAAAGGGCTATACCATAAATTTAAGATGTTCCTCTTAATACCCACAAGGTTTAAACTTTTTCTTATTTTAGCCTTTTAAATTTAAAATTTCTTTTATATCCTTATGGTTTAATTTATTTTTTCTTTATTTACATTCTTCATATATTACATTAAAGTTCATTATAAAATACCAAAAAATCTAAAAATAAATGAGATAAATGGGTTATAAATGCGTTTTTTTATTAGGTTCACTAAGTAGGTAGGCAAAATTTTAATAGGTATTAAGTATGTAAGTATAAATAGGGCTTTAGAATTTCCCCCCCTTTCCAATCTCTCTCTTCGGTTGGGCGATTCTCCGACAGTCTCCTTCGCTCGTCTCCTTCGTCGTTCTTCGATTGCTTTTTCTTCGTTCTGCGAAATCCGAGCTTGAAGATCAAGGCCAGGTTGTCGCCGCTCCCTCTTCCGCTCGTCTCCTCTCTCTTACTTCTTCCGCTCTGTCACTTCTCTCTTCTGCTGGCGATTTTTTTGGCGATTTCTCTTCTCCTTCCATTTCACTCATCTCCTCTCGGTTTTAACTATGTAGGGCTCCGATTGTTCATCGTTCGATTGCTACCTTCACCGCTTTCTTCGTCGCCATTACTAGCTTCTTCGTCTCCCTTCGTCATCTCTTCAGATTAGGTTTTGGTGATGAACTCTTCTCTTTCCCTTCTATTAGGGTGTCTGATAGTGGTTTTGAATTCATACTTCATGATTTGTTTAACAATTAATCTGTTGAACTGCAGAATTGGAGGGCTAGACAACTTCTTTCACTGCTACAAATGTCGTAAGTTATTGCACTACATACCTCAATTTTCTTTTCTTTGTTTTAAAAGGGAGCCTTTATGTCACAAGGGCAAGCGTTATGGTTTTCTATATATACTTCTTTTAATTTCAAAAAAGCTGGGCTAATGAAAATTGAGTGTTGGTAAGTTTTTTAGTGGAGGAGCTAACAATTACAACTTCAGGTAGGCGTGTTCATTATGGACTATCAACATAAGTCACACACTTTCCGACTGTCATTCATTATTTTTAAGACCAGAATTGCTTCCGTAATCTATTGATCTTACTAGAGTATGAGGAATCTATTGATTGGGCCCATTCCCAATTTTGTTGGATTTTCTCTTGGACTTCCGACGCCCATTTGATCAGGCAATGTTGTTTGGTCACTATTCAGAGCCGGAGGTTGTGGAGTCTAGAATGTTGTTTTTTAGAGGAATTTTTTGTAGATTTGATTATTTGCTGATTCCTCCTCTTGAAGTTGTGCTGATTGGAGCTGTTCGACCTTTCTTCAATCTTGTTTGCTGATTTCACCATCTCTGCAGCAATGTTGAAGAAAACCAGGATGCGCATGGATCTGGCGCTAGATATCTTTTGTGTAGCTCCTAGGATGCTTTCCTCTAAATATACTTTTAAATGCAGGTGTAATTTGTCTTGCCTTTCAACCCATCTACTTTACACGGCTTATACCATGGAAATTAGTCAAGCCCCGCATCAGCAATATCTCGAGTCTGACGAGATGACCATTGAGAAAATTTTGGATCATACAATTGAGCAGCTGGAGAGAGGTTGCATGGAATATGGGTATGCGTTTTTATTACAACATATCTCTTTTACATCCTTGTTGTGCTCAGATGTAACCATGTATACTACCCCATTATTGCGTTTGAATGGAGCGGAGCAAACGAAACTCACCTAATTCCTCTGTTTAGATGTTACCCTCTAGCAATTTTGCTTTTATTAAAAAACTTTTTCTTGAGATGCCTTGAAGAGGGCTGGATAACTTTTTTTTGGATAACAATTTCCTACCGTACTTATATATTCGTCTTGATTGTTAGTATATGCTTGATTACCAATATTTGGTTAAATTTTGCACTGTTAGCTCATCTTGTATCTCTTATAGTTGCAGATTTGTAAGATTCTTGGCACACCAAATGATAGAATTTGATCTGGATATTGAAATTTGCTTGGGGCTTGAGCCAACCTTGTACACCAATTATAAGTAAGAATTGTCTGTTGAAATATTATCTCGCATCTACATCACCTTCATGGAATTCTCTCTGATAGCTATTGTTGTTAATTGTCTATTTTTCTTGATTCAGTTTTTGTATGTTACAAGAGAAGTTTCCTCGAACATCCTTTACAAGCACTCTCACACTATCTGATTCGGGTCTTGATTTTGTAACACCCCAAATCCGCGGGACTCGGGGCGCTACGGGCAAGACCTCACAACGGGTCTTGATGGTATAAAATCTCCAAGTCGAAGTCCTTGATGAGCTCCAGCCATCTTCTCTGGCGGTTATTCAACTCCCGCTGAGTGAATATATGCTTCAGACTCTTATGGTCTGTGAAGATCTAACACGTAGCCCCGTGCAAGTAGTGTCGCCAGATCTTCAGGGCGTGAATCACTGCCGCTAGCTCGAGATCATGGGTAGGGTAGTTCTTATCGTACAGCTTCAGCTTCCGTGAAGCGTACGCAATAACCCTACACCTCTGCATCAAGACGCACCCCAAGCCTAGCTTGGAGGCGTCACTATAGACCACAAAGTCCTTTATGCCCTCAGGTTGGGCTAACACAGGAGCAGAGGTCAACCTCCTCTTCAGCTCCTCAAAGTTGCGCTAGCAAGGCTCGGACCAGACGAACCTGGTAGACTTCCTCAGCAAGGAAGTGAGCGGTCGTGCAATCACGGAGAAACCCTCAACAAAACGGCGGTAGTATCCCGCTAAGCCCAAGAAACTGCGCACCTCCTTGACCGTCCTAGGAGGCGGCCATGAGGAAACATACTCTATCTTCGCCGGGTCGACCATGACACCCTCGGCGGAAACTATATGTCCCAAAAATGCCACTTCGGACATCCAAAACTCACACTTAGAGAGCTTAGCGTAAAGCTCTCTATCCTGGAGGACTCGAAGTACCGTCCTCAGGTGTCCCTCATGCTCCTCTCTACTCCGGGAGTAGACTAAGATGTCGTCAATAAATACCACCACGAACTGGTCCACGAAGTCGATGAAGATGCCGTTCATCAACTCCATGAAGACGGCAGGTGCATTCGTGAGCCCGAATGGCATCACGACAAACTCATAGTGGCCGTATCTCGTCCTGAATGTCGTCTTCGGTATGTCCTCATCTCTCACCCTAAGCTGGTGATATCCCGACCTCAAATCGATACGTGAAAATACGGAGGCTCCCTGCAACTGGTCCAGCAAATCATCAATGCGCGGTAACGGGTACTTGTTCTTGACGGTGACTTTGTTCAACTCCCGGTAATCGATACATAGCCTCAAAGATCCGTCCTTCTTCTTAACGAAGAGGACCGGTGCACCCCAAGGGGAAATGCTCGGGCGTATGAAACCCCTATCGGCTAACTCCTCGAGCTGCTTCTTCAGCTCCAGCAACTCGATCGGCGCCATGCGGTATGGAGCCTTGGAGATCGGCCTAGTGCCGGGCTCCAACTTAATAGTGAAGTCAACGCTCCTCTGCGGTGGTAGCCTAGGTGGCTCCCCGAACATGTCATCGAACTCGCATGCCACAGGGATCTCCTCCAGTGATGGTCCTGTCTCCTCCTCCTTCATGGAATAACACCAGAAGGCCTCACATCCCTGCCCGATAATTCTAGCGGCTCGAACGGCGCTAATGACTGTACCGGCTTTCCCGAGGTCCCAACCTCGGAAAATCACCTCCTGCCCCGTCTCTGTGGAAATCGTCACGGTCCTCCGGCTGATGTCCCAAACGGCATGATGGCGGTCCATCCAATCCATACCCAAGATGACTTCTTCATGCACTAAGTGCATGACAAAGAAGTCGGCTAACCAATCTTGGTTCCCCAAATGAATGGGACTACCGCGTACCTCTCGGGTACCACTAACCCTACCTCCATCGGGTAACCCTATAGTAAAGGGTCTCTCCTCTATCGTAGCTAAGGACAACCTAGCTACACAATCATCGGATATAAACGAGTGCGTAGCACCCGTATCAAATAAATCTCGGACCGAAAAACCGTGAATCTGAATAGTACCTGGGGCTGCCGGCGCTGGAGGATCAACAACACTCCTCAGCTCGAATACCCTGGCATGTGTGCCTCTGGTCTCCTGAGTACCTCCACCACGGCCTCTACCTCGGCCCTGTCCTTGAGCGGATCCCTGAGTGCGGGTTTGACCCTGACCCTGGCTCCTCTGCTGAGAGCCCTGTGCCTGATACTGGGGCGGCCTCTGACTGCCCCTTGCTATACCAGCAGGCGAAGAACCCTGTTGTGATTGGGACTTGCCCTGACGGCAAAAAGCGGCTCGGTGGCCCATCTGGCCACAAGTGAAACAAGCCACAGGTGGCTTCCTACATGTATCCCTCCTGTGTCCAAACCCTCCACAACCGTAGCACTGAGGTCCTCCGTCAGATGCCGGTCTCGACTGCTGAGGACCAAAACGTCCCTGACATATCGCTCCGGCCCCTGACCCAGCTGGTGCCGTCCTCTGTCTCTTATCTGGTCTCCCGGACTGTGCTGCTCTCCTAGACCCACGGCGGTCTCTCTCATAGGCCGAAGCCCGGTCCTGGTACTCCGCTAGTGAGGTACAACGGAATCCTGCCAGGTAACCGCGGGTGGACTCCCTCAGTCTCTTGGAAAAGAGATAGACATGTTGGTCCGTTGGGGGTGCGGAAGGTCCCAGCAAGGCTAACTCTGCCCGAAAACGCCTGATCGCCTCAATGACTGGGACGTCCTCGAATCCCGCCTCCAGGAAATCCTGGACTCTGTCACTCCTCAGCAAAGCTGGGTAGAAGGTCTCCCTGACGAGGCTTAACAGCTGATCCATCCTGGTCACACCGCCTCTAACTGTCCTCCACCAGTACTGGGCCTGCTCTCGAAACAGTGTCTGAACTATCTCAACCTGCCTCTCATCTGGGCAACGGATCGCCTCTAAGGCTGACTCAACGTGCCCAATCCATAGCTCCACCTCTAACCCTACCTTCCCGTCGAAGTAGGGTACATGCTGCTGGTTGAAAGCCTTAAACCATGAATCAGGTCTCGGCGACCTCAGCTCATCTCTCGGTCTAGCAACCTCCACAACTGGCTCGGGTGCAACCACTGCTGGTGCAACTATCTCTGGTGCAGCCCGAACCTGGGTCACCCTCTGTGTGACCTCAGCTGATATCGCTAGTGCAGGTGCAGGCACTAGTGGTGCGGGAGGTGGCGCTCTAGTCCTAAATGCCTCCTCTACCCGACGTACGTAATCTCCAAAACAGTATCTGCCACGGACGCTCCCCCGGTCCTGGTAGATGAAGAACCCTGCGCTCCGGACCTAACCACGGTCCTATCCCTAGTCTCGGGAATGATGCTCTCTACGACCTCTTCTACTGGGGCCTCTGCTGCTGGTGCACCCACAACTGGTGGGTCCGCAACGGGGATGCGTCCCCGACCTCTACCTCTCGTACCTGGAGGCCTTCCTACTCGTCTCCGCCCTCCTAGGGCGGTAGGGGGAAGTGGTGGTCTACCCCTAGCGGGTCCTACATATGTTGTCGCTCTCGTACGTGCCAATATCCACAATCATCCTAAGGTCATATATATATATATATATATATATATATATATATATATATATATATATATATATATATATATAACTATGTACTTAAAATAATATAAGTACCTAAGTCTAATCCAGAGATCTATCTCGCCGAGGTTTGCGGAAGGAGCGGTGGTCCCGTACATTCTAACCCAACTTAACTCATGCATGTGATTTTGAAAACGAAAGGTCAGAACCCGTGTGGGTTCTGTTTTATACCTCATTGGCCTTTAGAAAGATTGCGAGTGCCATTGTTGTCAACCTCGCTCTGATACCACTTTTGTAACACCCCAAATCCGCGGGACTCGGGGCGCTACGGGCGAGACCTCACAATGGGTCCCGACCCTTAGCCTGACAACAATTTCACCGGACCTTTCAACATGGAACAAATAAAGGCAAAACTCAAAACGTTTTTAATGTATGCGGAAACGAAAGAGAAAGGTACAACTTGGAAACTCAGCCGAGTCCTCAAAACGACAAACCACAATACTAATGTTTAATCATGCAACAACATCCAACTAGACATAAACAACATAAACCCAAAAACTGTCCCCGTCCTATAATGTACGGAGACCCCGGCTGTCCACTCCTCCGCCTCACTCGGCGGCGTTCCTAACCTGCAGGTCATCTATACAAACGGTTTAAAACCGTTAGCTAATATTCTAAGCATTAGAAAAGCAGTGAAGGCACAAACACACCCATAACACATAATATAAATCACACAAGTCCGTTTCTTTATCTTTATATCATCAAGTCATATCCCGTTCTAATTCAACTTCGGTTGTGACACGAGACCCCAATGGTCCCGCCTCGGTCCCCCCTCCGGCAAGGAATGGCACGGATGCCTCCGTTCATCTGACCCGCCGGGCAAGTCGCCGAGAATCCCCTAGACCCCGCAAGGCTAGGCAGTATTGTCACCGCCCGTTATCATACACTTGGGCCAAAATTATACATATAATTCGGTGGTCCTATTTACCGGTTTAATAGTTATAGCAAAACATAAACACGCACCACCAAACACACATCAATGCTAATACGTAAAATACGAGCTAAGTAAGTCCGGAGACTTACCTTGTCACCAAACCCAAGTCAACCACACTCTTGCTTCCTTAAGGAGGAAGCCCACAACCTGCTCACAAGAGATATGCATATCAATACATACTCACACTCAAGAAGCCTTAGACTTCACTCTAGTGATCTACGCAAGATCACCTAACCCTCAAACTAGGAAACACATCCTAGGTCCCGATTACTCATCACACTCTCAACACATGCAACATCTCACAATAGTCCCTAATTCCACAAGAGAAATCCTCAACCAAAGAGGCACAAGCTAGCCTAGAAGGTCCATCATGCTCACATGCTCATATCCATCACTTACATCGAGCCTTAAGGGCTCCTAGGTTCACAACCACTAAGTGGCATTCCAAGCTACTCTAGATCCATCCTAGGCATGCTACTAACATGATCCTACATCAATACTAAGGAAGGATTGAAGAGGAAAGGAGAGGAGGAACCTACTGTTGCCGAAACCGCAGCCGCGGAGTCAAGCCGGCGCCCCTGCGGACACAGGAGCCGCCCCCGCGGAACAAGGAGCCACACCCGCGGAGGACTGCGTCGCCTGCCAGGAACCGCCCCCGCGCCCGAGCCACGCCGCACCCGCGGCCGTCTGCTGCCGCCCCCGCGCCCGAGTTACGCCGCACCCGCGGCCGTCCGCTGCCGTCCGCTGCCGTCCGAGCCGAGTGTCTGCCGCCGCCCCTGTGGCCGTGCCGAGCCGCTCCCGCGGCGTGCTGAGCCGCACCCGCGGCCTGCTGGTCCGCCCCTGCGGTTGGCCGCGCCCGCGGTTCTGTTGAGCCGCCCCGCGGGTTCTGCGCAGAACGTCGTCTTCTTCGTCTTTGACTTTGGATCTTTGGCTCCAAAGTCCTTCTTCTCTTGCTGGATCTTCTCCAAACACCCACCACGGTTCTTAGGCACCTCTACTGGACCTAAACGAGCTAAGAAACTAGACATGCACAAGGTTTTAGTGAAAACCTCTCCAAGCTTCATCCATGGCCATGGATGAAGGAGGAAGGAAGAAGAAGGGAAAGAGCAGCAAGGAAGAGGGGAAAGGAAGAGGGAAGAGCTTACCAACAGCCTGTGATCTTTTTCTGCAGTTCCACAGTTTGGATCCTCAAGCAGTCATGGAGAAGAGATGAGAAGGAAGAGAAGAGAGGGAAGAGATGGAGTGGAAGGAAGGAGTGACGTGAAAAGAGATCCAAGGGAGGAGAGAGGAAAGATTTGGCTGACAAAAAGGGGTGAGGGGACCAAGGGGTCAGCTGACCTCTTGTCCCTCCCCACGGAACGAGGGGTCGGAAATGACCCCTATGTTATTTTTGACCCGGAACGAAGGGTCGGAACGCGGAAAAAGGGAAAAACGACGAGCCGGCTCGGGATTTTCTTAGAAATAAATCCCGGCTCTCGGCATTTCGGGATTACGGAAAACTACAAAGTGATCTCAGTCCGGAATAAAATTAATAAAATTCCGGACGTTACAGATTTACTAAGCAAGTTGTTTACTTATGTCCTGCGAAGGTACATCTCTTTCCCTATGTACTTCACTTGCTTAATATAATTGCATATCTATGGGTTTTGACATTGGTTTACCCTCTGCTATCCAGCGTATCACAATCAAAGACGCACTAAAGGTGTTCCTCTTTTGGGATTCTTCGCGTTCACTGGGATCCCTACTTCTGTGAGTCATTCTTTATTTGTAGTGATTACACATTTTGATGTGAAAATGTGTTTGTTGAGTCATATTGTTGATGGCAGGAATTTTTGTGGTTTAAAGTAGTTCAAACTACAAACAAGGAGGCTGAAGATCAAGACAGGAGATATATATGGACCTATCTACTCTATCCAACTTCGTACTATGTTTCTTCACTGTCTAATTTGCTGCTGTATGTAAGCAATTTGAGCATGTACAAAAGTTGGTTGGTTGCATGGCTAAATTGCACAAAACCATCATTTAATATCAAATGTTGTTTATCCAACCTTAAAGCTAATCCTTGATAGAGCAATGACTCATCCCTAGAAAAATTGCAATCAATTATTATCAAATGTGCCAAAATGCTTCAGTTGTAGTAGAATTTGGAAAAATACTGAAGCAAATCTAATATGAACGTCCATTTATCTGTCATACAATTTCAGAAGAAAAAGAAAAACATATTGTGTATAAATTTGTAGGCTAGAATTATATTTAATACTTTGGTAGGATATTTAGTAGGTCTGTTATTGCCTACATGCAAAATTCAATGATTGACCATCATCAATAGATAAACACATCCATCCTGATCAACAAAACTAGCCTGGTCAGTGGGATTGTCATGTGCCATAGCATGAGGTCCAATTTTACACGAGACCCAAGAGTGAATGGATAATGCGGCCTGATTCAGCCATAAGGCATTTGTCAAAATGGACATATACAGATATACTCATTTTCTATACATACTTGTGGTGGAGATATTAATTGATTAAACCTTGATTTAGCAAAAGCTTGATATATCTGATCTTCTGAGGTGGCACTGCCTGTAGCCTTTTTATTTTGGTTCTTTATTTGATATCTTTTTCTCCTTAATAAGTATTGAAGGACATGCTATTTGAATGATGTATGCGGCTACTTGTGTTTTTTTTATCCTTAGTTTGCACACATCATCAATTGAAGGCATTGTATCATAGTGAAACAAATAAAGAACCAAAAATTTATTCTATCATCACCTCTTGTAGCCTCCTGTAGCCTACATTTATAGATTTTTATCTACTGTTATTGATGAAATGCAACTTTTACTGAAAGCAAATGGATTGACGCGCCTTTAAGCTCAAGCTTAGTGATCTTCTAGTTGGGCTGATTGAGCCATAAGAAATGAGGATGCATCATGTCCTTCTCCAGCAAGTGGGATGCTCGATCAGTAAAAGGTTGTTGGCCCCAAGAGCAAGCTAGATACACAAAGATAAAAGAGATGTTGGATTTCATTAATGGTGACTTTCTCTTTTGCAAGTGTAGGGTATCGTATCTATGTTCGAACATATTGAAAGATGTACATAAAGCTGTCATGCCACTAAACACGCAATGATCTAGTTACTTAGAGTTACATATGGATTGAGCCACTCAATCTAGTTCACCTTCGGAAGAAAAAATGTGTTTTTTCAATTTGCAGTTGAGATGGATGAGACGCCAATCCAAAAAATTTTGCAGCTGAAAATTCAAGATGAGAACTTTAGCTTTCTGAAAATTCATAGTGAAACAGTCCTTTACCTCCATTTTCCCTTTAAATATATAAAAAAAAAATTATAAAAGATTAACATATCAGCCCCTATATGTGTATTATGTATGACTAATTAGTTTAAATACCTGTGTGAAGTGAGACTATCTGAACATTGAATGATTCATCCATTTCACTCTGCCATTCCTTGGGATGTCTTTCGTCTCTTCTAGGCTTCATAATTCTTATTCTCTGATTAACATTCCCTTGACTGCTTAAATGAAGGGCAAGATCTCTCAAGACATCATGCTGTGTCACATATATATCAAAGTAACTACCATAGAACCTCTCACGTGATAATCGACAACCTTTTGGTATTGAAATCGGGTAACTACGAAATGAAATTGGATATGTAACGCTGGGTATTAAAATCGGGTAACAACGAAGTTGGGTAACTGAAGTGAATTGGATATGTAACATTGAGTATTAAAATCGGGTAAAAACAAAGTTGGGTAACCGAAGTGAAGTTGGATATATAACGTTGGGTATTAAAATTGGGTAACAACGAAGTTTAAAAAAAGAAGTGAAGTTGGATATGTAACGTTGGGTATTAAAATCAGGTAACAACGAAGTTTAAAAAAAAGAAGTGAAGTTGGATATGTAATGTTGGGCATTAAAATCGGGTAACAGCGAAGTTGGGTAACATAAGTGAATTTGGATGTAAAATGTTGGGTATTAAAATCGGGTAACAATGAAGTTGGGTAACATAAGTGAATGTGGATGTAGAACGTTGGGTATTAAAATCGGGTAACAATGAAGTTGGGTAACAGAGTATAACGTTGTGTAACAAAGTATAACGTTGTGTAGGTTGGATAACAAAGTTGGGTAACAAGGTTGGGTAACAAAGTTGGGTAACAGAGTTGGGTAACAGAGTTGGGTAACAGAGTTGGGTAACAGAGTATAACGTTGGGTCCCTTCACAAATAGAAAGTGCATAGTTAGTGTTTCTATAAAATTTTGCCTACACACTTTGTTTCCTTGATAAAAAACATACACACTTACCATTTTCACCCAAAATAAATTTAAAAGTAATTATGACCTAATAATTCAAACTAAAATTTTTTATAATAGAAGCATTTTTTAAAATATTTTTAATTGAAAATGTATTAAAAAGTAAATTTATGAATTTTTTTTATTTTTTGTGTTGAATAAAATTTTAATATCGAATTACTATTAAATATAGAAAATAAATTTCAAAACTAATTGAAAAATAATATTCTAAAATTTTAATTGTCTAGAAACATAAGAAAACATACTAAATTTGTATTTCTTTTTCATTTAATTTTATATATATTAATTTCATTCGAAGGTATTTTTATACGTTTTTTATTTTTATTGTTTTAGTTTTAGATATAATTTCTCATACTATTCAATTTTAAATATAAAATAAAATTAAAACTAAAAAAATAAAAAACATAAAAAATAATATTTTTGTTTTTCAAAATAAATAAAAACGAGAAAATTAAATTCAAAAATAAATATAAAAAATTATTATATTTTTAGTATTTCTAGACATTGAAAAAAATTTGAAATTTTTTTTTTACTTTCTTTATTTTATTTTAAATCAAAAATAATGAAAAAAAAAGTAGAATTTTTATATTAATTCAACTGATTTTATAAAAAAAAAATTATTTTTACTTATCTATATTTTTTAATTAAAAATATATAAAATTGTTGGGATGGTAAACGGAAATTGTAGAGCATTATTAAATATTGTAAATTTATATCTTTTGTATAAGTTTATTGATTGAGATTATTGAGAGTTTACCAATATGTCCTCTAACCAACATTCTCACTTTCCTGAGGTCGGTACTAAAAGTCATAGAGATGAGGAGACTATGGGGGTTGCGGATGATTCAGATGAGAGTATGGGGGATTTTGACGAGGAAAGGGAGGTGGAACAAGTGAGTGTGGAAAGTAGGAGGAAATCCTTTACCACCGCTAATATCAAAACTTCCAATGTGTACAAGGCTTTGGAAATTGAGACGGATAAGGAACATGTTACCGATAGGGATGAGGGGTTTTAGAAAGTGTTATCTCGATCTGACAGGCGTGTACACCGCACCAAAATGAACAGAGATAGTAATGAAAAAGTGAAAACCCAAGATAACATAAAAGGGTTGACTGAGTTTAGGGCTCAGGGGAGTTTAGGGCTCAACAAACACATTTTAGGGCTCAGGGGAGGGCTCAGGGGAGGACCACTAGAAAGACGGTTTCCCGATGAGTGTCATCTCTTGGAATGTTCAGGGGTTCACCCAACCCCGGAAACAAAAAGGGTTGACTGAGTTGTTGAGAGAGTTCGATGGTTGTTTGTGTGGAGTGCTTGAAACAAAGTATATGTATAGACCTTTGGATATCCATCGTGTGATGGCTTCCCGTTTTCCTAACTGGAAGTACATAACTAACTTTGAGGTGGATGATAGGTGTGGCATGTTGGTCCTTTGGGATGACACACGCCTTTACCTCACTGTTGGAGAGATAGGTGAACAATTCATTACTGTCTTAGTTATCTGGAGTAGGATTGCCAGAGTTTTTGTCAACTTTGATTGGCTTGACCAGGATATGTATTAGTCGTGCTAGTTTTCCGAACAGATGGAATTTGTCGGACCACAAGCCGGCTATTGCTCACCTCATTCGCCGTCCGCTGGCTGGGAAGCCTAATTTTAAATTCTTCAATATGTGGACTTCCTATGACCAGTTCCAAGATATTGTGAAGGCGAACTGGAGTTGTCACCTCTGGAAAACCTATCAGTTTCGTCTCTGCAACCTTCTTCGAGGTATGAAAGGTCCACTTCGTGGGCTTGATAAGAGACATTTTGGGCACGTATCTAAGAAGGCCAAAATGGCTAATGAGGAGTACGTGACTTGCCTTGAAAGTTTAAGGCTGGACCCGACTTCCGATGCCCTTAGGGCTGGACTTGATGGTTGCAGAACTAAAGCTAAAAGGATTTCTTTTGTTGAAAGGAGTTTTTTTGAGCATCAGGCTAAGTCGAGGCATGTTCTTAACAGTGACAGAATTACCTCTTACTTTCATGCTCTTATGAAGTCTAATGGAAAAAGGAATTTTATCCCTGCGCTTCATTTGAAGGATGGATCTACCACCACTTCTTTAGATGGAGTGGATGATGAGTTTGTGACCTATTTCAAAGGGTTGTTTGGTGTGGAGAGACAGGTGGAGGAGGCCCCTAGGGAGTGGTTTGCGGTGGGACCGCGGGTTGCGGATGAGGATCAGAGGAAACTAATTGGATTAGTTTCCAATGCTGAGATTAAACAAGCTCTTTGGTCAATTGAAGACCTTAGGGCACCTGGTCCCGATGGGTTTTCTTCCAAGGTCTTTAAACAAACTTGGGAGAATACTAGTAGTGAGGTGTGTGCTGCTGTCCGAGAGTTTTTTACTAGTGGAAAATTACTTCGGCAAATAAATCATACTTCGGTATCTCTAAATGCTATAGTAGACTCCCCTACTCGTGTGGATCAGTTTAGGTCTATCTCTTGTTGCAATGTAGTTTATAAAATCATCACCAAACTAATAGCAAACAGATTGGGTCCGTGTCTTGGGTATCTTATTGACCAAGCACAATCTGCTTTCATTTCAGGGAGGTTGATGTCGGACAATATTTTCCTTGTCCAGGAGCTTTTACGGAGATATATTGTCAAGAGAGACACTAAGCGATGTTTCATGAAGATCAACTTAGCTAAAGCCTATGATACGATCTCCTGGCAGTTCCTCCTTTATGCCATGACGGAGTTGAGTTTCCCGACCAGGTTCATTGACTAGGTGATGGAGTGCGTTACTACGACTTCCTACTCTATCCGGGTAAACAAAACTATGCATGGCTTCTTTAACGGTAAACGGGGGTTAAGACAGGGTTGCCCTATGTCTCCTTTGCTGTTTGTCATCTGCATGGAATTCCTTTCCAGGATGATACGCGTTGAGACAGCCAAACCTGACTTCCGGTTTCATCAGCAATGTGAGGATCTCAGAATCTCTCATCTGATGTATGCAGATGATGTCGTCCTCTTTTGCAGAGGAGATATTAAATCTATAAGCATCCTTATGGACTGCTTACGCAGATTTGAGAAGATTTCGGGCTTGGCTATTAGTCTCCATAAATCTTCTATCTTCCTTGCTTCCGTCTCTGAGACAGAGGCAAACGATCTAACCTCCCTCTCGGGATTCTCTACGGGAACTTTTCCTTTCCGATACTTGGGAATTCCGATTGCACCTCATATCCTCCGTGCAGCTGATTATTCCCCTCTTAGTGATAAGATTGGGAAGTACATATGTGCGTGGAACAAGAGGCATCTCTCTTTTGCAGGTAGACTTGAGCTGATTAGGACGGTCCTACAGGGTACGGAGAGCTTCTGGCTATCTTTGCTGCCGGTCCCCTCTTTGGTGATGGACAGACTGATAGGATTATGCAGACAATTCTTATGGAGTTGGCCCAGAGTTGCATGGACGTAGGTGTGCTTGCCCCGGAAAGAGGGTGGTTTGGGTCTCCTTAACCTTAAATGTTGGAACTCGGCATTTATGTGCAAGTACTATTGGCACATTCATGCTAAGAGAGACAACCTCTGGGTAAGGTGGATCAATCACAGATATCTGCAGGTGGTCGAGCCAGAGCAATGGATAGCCCACCGATGAGATTCGCCTCTGGTGAAGGCCATTATCGAAGCCAAAGATGAGGCAACTTCTTTCATGGATGAGGATACGACGCTTGATGAGGTGTTTGAGAGTTGTTGCCAAGGAGGCAAGTTCAGAGTTGCTGAGGCCTATGACATGATCAGGGAGCATGGAGAGGCGGTTGACTGGCACAGGATAGTCTGGGATGCAGGTAATACACCAAAACACTGCTTTATACTCTGGATGGCGATTCTTGGTCGCCTTTCTACTGGAGATAGACTGCATTTCTTAGAGATTGACCCCACATGCCATTTATGCGGTCTATAGAGCGAGTCACATGACCACTTGTTCTTTGGCTGTACGTTGCGAGGGAGGTTTGGAGACAGATTTGTCATGGTTTCCGGATTCCGGGAGACATGTATACGAGAGATGACGTCCTGACCTACCTTCTCAGTACTACATCAAGGAGGAGTTGGACGACTAGAGCTCACATATATGCCTTCTCTACGACGGTGTACTACATATGACATTTTAGGAATGCTCTGATGTTTGACCGGAACAGGATCCCCATTGATGTCCTGGTCCGGACGATTAGAGGTCACACCTACACACTGCTATATGAGGCTTTCCCTTCCAGGATTGGGGAAGGATTTGAGGTATAGTTTTCCTTTGTCTTTTATACCAGACTTATATTCTGATCTTGGTTTGTTTTACTTTTTATGGATACATTGTACCGGACTAGGGACTCATTTGCTGATGGCTTTGCCGAAGGTGGATGATATCTTGATCCGATGGATAGGCACACATCTGGTTTATGAGTGTCCCTTTATGCTGATGGCTATGCTGAAGGTGAAAGGGCCTTATGAAAAGTGCCATGAGGTTACTATTATTATTCAGTCTGACGTAGATGGTATGTTCAGGAGGCTTGCATGCCTATCTTGAGTACTTGGGTTCCCTAGCCCTTATGATTTTTTTACTGGTGTACTCTTGTGTTACGCAGGCTTAGCTAGGACTATTCTGGTCCTATTTTTAAGTCCTATTTTTTCCTTACTTAATGAATTTACCATTTACCAATAAAAAGCATTCTCACTCCCTTCACAAAATTCAGACGTATTTTTTTCAGTGTTCAAATTGATATATTTAAAGGCTTTACCGTGTAAAATAATCTTTTTTGGTACTATATACAACTGACTAACTAATGATATATCAAAATTATATCCATTAACCAAGAAAATGCCTAAAGAACGCGCCACCACGCGCCCCTCTCTCTCCCCCCATCCCCAAATCGATTGAGAAATCGCGAACCTCAAATTCCAATCAACAACAAAAATATGAAGAAAGCAATCCCCTCCTTCAAATCCAAGTCCAAATCAACGGGCAAATTCCCAAATGTGAAGAGAAGAAGAATGAAATATCAAAAAATCCGAAGAAAGAGAGTAAGATCCGAAAAGAAAAAGAGGAGGAGGACGCCGAGACATAAAGAGCCTTGGGAAAGAAGGAAGAAAGGGGATGGGGAGGTTAGCAGGCGCTATCATTCAAGGGTTCCAATCCTACTTTCCTCTTCTAGCTTCCAAAAACGGAGCGACGCCGATACTCGGTGTACATGTTGTCAACAGTGGTCGACTTGGTTCGACTCTCCCACACAATACCCATGTAATCTGAAGAAATCGACTACCCGTCAACGAACTGAAAAGAACACAGAACTGGAAAGCACCGGAAAATTGGAAATTACATATGGAAACGCCCGTAAGATCTACAAAGACATCAAAATAAAAAGAAAGGAAAAATGGTAACCGACAAGAACACAGAGGAAAAATATTGAAGAAAAGAAGAGGTTTTGCACTTCATTTCTCATAAATCTTGATAACTGCTTAAGATCATACCATTACTATGTTTATCTGGTTGTGGCGATGATTGAAACTTCTGAAAAATATTATACCAATGTAATATGTCGTGTCTGTTATCTTCTTGGTCTGCCCAAGGGCAGATTGTCTAGGGAAATAGAGTGTAAATAGAAGTATGCCCCTAATAATGAGAATGACTATGCATGAGCGTAGATGCACTTTCTGGACTAGTATAAATAGGCCTAAAACTATGATCAGAAATAACACAAACTCAGTATCAAAGTTCTAGTAAGAAAACAAAAATAAGTGGAAATAACATCTCTTTCAAAGAGAAAATTTGTGAGATTCCAAAGAAAGTTGTACCTTTGGAGGGTAGAGAATAGAAGGAAACTAATGAGAATCAAAACACTGAGAATGATATTACATATGCAATTGAGCTTTGTGAGATTCCAAAGAAAGTTGTACCTTTCGAGTTGAGATGATGTTCGAGCAATTGATGGCGAGGATGAGTAATCTGGAGAGCTCTGTCACTAGTGTTACCAAATCTCAAAAGGTTTTGGAAACTCAATGGAAAAAGGAGGTTGAAGTGGCTGAGAAAGATCTGGGAAGATTACCCGGAAAGGCTGAAAATGATCCAAGGAAGCAAGCTATGGCAATTACTACTAGGAGTGGATTGGAAATCAATGATCCACAACTGAAGGAAGTAGAGAAAGAGAAACAAGACGTGGAGAAAGAACCTAAAGAGAAAGAGCCCGTTTACATTCCGCCTCCTCCATACAAGCCTCCACTTCCATTCCCTAAAGCTAGAGCCAAAGCTCAATTGGACAAGCAATTTGGTAAGTTCCTTGACCTCTTGAGTAAATTGAAAATTAACATCCCTTTTGTTGATGCTATTCTAGGGATGCTTGCCTATGGGAAGTTCTTAAAGGAAATCCTCTCCAACAAGAGGAAACTAGAGGAGATTGGTGAAGTCAGGATGACCCGGAGATCTACTGAGCTCATCCAGAGGTATAAGGGAAAGATGCCACCAAAGTTGAGCGATCCCGGATCCTTTTGTGTACCAATCAAGGTTCGAGATGGGACGTACAAAGCATTGTGTGATCTTGGAGCTAGTGTGAGCATAATCCTACTCGCATTATGCAAGAGAGTTGGACTTGGAGACCCAAAACCTGTAAATGTGACTCTTTATATGGAAGATAGATCTACTACACGTCAAGTAGGCATTATTGAAGACGTTTCCATTTAGCTTGAGAGGTTCTGCATTCCTATTTATTTTGTGGTATTGGACATTCTTGCTGATTGTCCTATCCCTATCATTCTTGGGAGACCATTCCTTTCTACCTCTGGATGTCTAATGAGGAGATGGTACAATTTAAGCTCTCCTCTTTGATCAAGGAACAATCTATGAAGATGACATATATAACATCCTTGATGATATACATGAAGACTCTTGGGAAACGGTTAATTCAATTCTATCCTCGGATCCTCTTGAGTAGGCTTTCACCATGAGCATCATGAGTGTGGAGACATAAGATGAACGTTTTGAAGAAATCCAAGCTTTGAGTCTACTTCCCATCGACGAAGAAAATGGATTCGAAGAGCGGACGAATCTGTGCCAAATCTCGGCCCGAGATGTAAAAATCTCGGCCGGGATTTCACAACAGAAAGTTGCATCATGGACCGAGATCAAAAAATCTCGGCCGAGATCGCCTGAACGAGAACCATCTCGACCCGAGATCAAAAATCTCGACCGAGATGACAAAGAAGAAACTTTGATCACGGCCCGAGATCCAAAAATCTCGGCCGAGATCCAGGAAGAGTCGTCGAAAATGTAAGATACACCCTCAGATGCGGTGAACTCCTCTTGTGATTCGCCTGAAGCTCCTGAATCATCATCTTCATCTCCTGATCCTCCTAAAGTCGAGATGAAACCACTCCCAGAACATCTAAGGTATGCCTTTCTTGGTCCTAACTCTTCCTATCCTGTCATTGTTAATGCTAGCTTGAGGCTACACCATTGATGATCTTATAGGAATTAAGCCGTCTATGTGCATGCATAGGATTATGTTAGAAGATGGTCATAAAACTTCTATTGAACCTCAAAGAAGATTAAACTCGACTATGAAAGAGGTTGTTAAGAAGGAAATCCATATGTTACTTAATGCAGGTATAATCTTCCCTATTTCAGATAGCAAGTGGGTTCGTCCGGTACATGTTGTACCTAAGAAAGGTGGGATGACTGTCATTACCAATGAAAAGAATGAGTTATTCCCTACCAGGACTGTCACAGGGTGAAGGATGTGTTGTAACACCCCGAATCCGCGGGACTCGGGGCGCTACTACGGCTAGAATCTCACAATGGATCCTGACCCTAGTTTGACAACAAGTTACTGGATCTTACAACAAGGCACATATAGATTAAAACCAAAACATCAAACTGTCATACATACATCAAAAGGTCTACAAAACATCGCTGAGTACAAACCAAAACATGTATCCATACATAACAAAATCATCCCATATCCCTCGCACAATCCTAGTGTACGGAAGCCCTCAGCGGATCACCCCCTCTGGATCACTCTGCAATCCTCTTAACCTGCAAAGCATCTACAACACGGTATATAACCGTTAGTTAACCATTCATATATAAGATAATGAATAAGCACAAACACAAGTCATGGAATCATAAACACATAATCATGCTATCACACATTTACCCGGTTAATCATCTTTATAAAGTCCAACAATCAAATCGTATATATATATATATATATATATATATATATATATATATATATATATATATATATATATATATATATATATATATATATATATATATATATATATATATATATATATACATATATATATGTATATACTATATATATATACATATATATATATATATATATATATATATATATATATATATATATATATATATATATATATATATATATATATGTAAATATATATATACATATATATGTATATATATATATATGTACTATATATATATATATATATACATATATATATATATATGTATATGTACTATATATATATATATATGTACATATATATATATATATATATATATATATATATATATATATATATATATATATATATATATATATATGTACATGTATATATATATGTATATATATGTACATGTATATATATACATATATACAAATATATGTATATGTATATATATATATATATATATACATGTATATGTATATGTATATGTATATGTATATGTATATGTATATGTATATGTATATGTATATGTATATATATATATATATATATATATATATATATATATATATATATATATATATATATATATATATATATATATATATATATATATATATATATATATATATATATATATATATGAACATATGTCACACGAGGCATATATCATCCCCGCCTCTGGGTGTTATAGCCAGCTGGAGTAGTATCGGCACACCTCCCGTGTACCCTAAGGGAGTGGTGAAGTGTCCATCCCGTATACCAGGTCTGGCCTGACAGCAGAGAACCTCCCAGACTCCAAGGCGGGATGAAAGGGAAAGGTTATCACGGCCACTACAATGGGCGGTCAAATAAACCATAGGTCGGTAATAATCAACATCGCATGCTATCAAGCATATAACAAACACCACTCATGCAAACATCCGATATAAGGATGGTAGCTAGGTAAGTCCGTACCTCAACCTCAAGATATCCTCAACCACGATCTACTCCAATCCGGAGAACAACACTGCCCAATAACAAAGCATAAAGAGATATCAAATCTCCTATCAGTCAAAGGGGTCACACCTAGACCCAAGAGATCCATAAGGATCATATTCAACCTATAAACCTCAACAACCTACTAAACCTCAAAGCCATAACCGGCACATATCGATATCATAATCATCATCATCCTATCCTCATACACACACCTAGCATGCCACTAACCTACTCATAGTAGGAAAGGAAAGGATCCATACCACTCTAGGTAAATCCTGCACAAGACGCACCTACGTGACAGGAAGGACGCACGGGCAAAGCACTGGGAGGCGCAGGGGCGGCGGTACCCCCACGCAGGGGCGGCAACACTGGTGGCGTAGGGGCGGCTCACAGGTGGCACAAGGGCGGTTTGCAGTGCAGAAGGTGATTCCCGACTTCTCTTCGATTCTTCACTCGATTATCTACTTCATCATCATCCAACAACCATACACATACATATATATATATACATATAGACATTAATACATGCCTAGGAGATCCAACACAAGATTCAACTTGTGGAATTCTAAGCTAAAAGAGAAGGAAAAGAAGAAAAGAAGGAAGGAAGAAAGAAAGAAAGAAAGAAGAAGAAAGAGGAAGAGCTTACCACTGTTGTAACCTAAACAGAATGGAAGGATCAACACCAACACCTCAGCTGGCTCTCACAACATCAACAATCAACATCATCATCAACATTAAAACCACACAAAAACTCTCTTGCAAACCAAGGAGAAACAAGAGGAAGATCAAAGGAGAAGGAAGGAGAGAAGAAGAACGTGAGTCAGTTGGAGAATGAAGGAAACCCTTCATCTGAAGCAAAGGAGGTAGTTATAGGGGAGGAGAAGAGTAAAGCACGGTCAAGAGTCAACAATGCCGATTGCAGCCGCAGGAAACCGCAGGGGCGGACTCCCTCAGCCGTAGAGGCGGAACACAGGACCTGCAGGGGCGGCTAGGTCCTGGTTCAGCACCTAAAGACTAAGGCTCTTACATCTCACCCCTCTAAAAACAAGTTTCGTCCCGAAACGTGTGTAATCCCAAATCCTCTCGGACCCATATGCCGAGGTATAACTCTCTTTATCGAAGACATCACATCTCCGCTCATAAGGTATCAACCGATATCACTCTATAACCTCAAACACAGGCATGGAGGAAATCATCATCTCCAGCAACAGGATCACTACACTATCCAAGGCATAGAGGAAAACCATCTCTAGCTAAACTATCATCACATCACAAGGGCATAAAGGAAAACCATCTCTAGCCGTATCATCATCACATCACAAGGGCGTAGAGGAAAAGCATCTCTATCCATATCATACTCATAACATAATGGCAGGAAGGAAAAACATCTCCAGCGAAACTATGTCCACCAAGGATAGCATGGAGGAATAACCATCTCCAACTAAACCCTAATCGCATCTCAATAGCATGGAGGAAAGAACCATCTCCAGCTATAATCATCAATCACGCTAGCACATCAAGGTCTAATAAGATCATATATCACATCATAGCTAGCACGAAAATAAACACATCATAGCACATAAGCACATAATCACAACACTCACCAAGATAACACTAAGATCTACTCATCGATCCTACAGGTACATCTATATCGGCGTAAAACTCTGGATAGTTCCTCTGGATACTATCTGTTCGCTGTTTTTACACCTCTATAAACCTTTATCAATAATGATAAAGACCTATAAGTTAGTAAAACAAGGAAGGGATAGTTTTATATTTATAACCTGTAATAATTCCCTAAATAGCAATGAACCCACAATGTATGGGTCAATCACAGTAAAGGTAAGTATTCCAGGGTCGATCTCAGAGACTGGGAGGATTAATATGCAATAATGATTATAAATAGAATAGATCTCAATTAAAGGCAGGAGGTTGGAAAAGATAAGGGAAATAAATCAAAAGGGTTTTGGAAAAGGTTTTAAGGACTCGCAATCAATTGTCACTATTGATTGAAAGTCAAAACAAACAAACAAAAAGGGAAAACAAAAATAATCAAGTTAAAAGAAAGAAAATGGATTCCAAGGGTTCAAGATCATTGTTTATACATATAGATTCAGGAAGACTCATAAAGATATATGGTAGAAAAGCCACAGGGATGAACGTTTCTAGGCTAACAGTCTATTACCGGGTAAGTGTCAAGACTATCTAGTTCCAAACCAACTACCTATTACCGGGTAAGTCCCAAGGCAGAGACGTAGGAAATTCTGAACATTCCAGACTACCAACTAAGGGAAAGGTAAACCATTACTGGGTAAGTCTCAGATATTACCCTACTTAGGAAGGAACCTAAGCACATTCAACCAATAAAGGAGGACAGTGGAGAAGAAGAAGGGAAAGGAAGAGAGGGGAGGAGACGGCTCCCCCCTCTAGGGTAAACAAACCCTAAAAAGAGAATAAAATCGGACCCTTACAAATAACCTAGAGCTTCCCTTTTATAGCCAACTAAAATCGGACCATCTCGGCCGAGCTCCATGAAATCACGTCCGAGCTCGGACCATCTCGGCCGAGCTCCATGAAATCTCGGCCGAGATCATGGACCATCTCGGTCTGGTCTGGCCGAGATCGGTCCATCTCGGTCCGAGATGTGGTCTTCTTCGTTCCTTCGCGTCTTTAGCTCGATTCCTCGCCCTTTCCCGTGCACGTACACTCATTCCAATGCATCCACTTCAAGGCTTGATCCTCAAATACGTCGTTTTAGCTCCAAAATGTGTCAAATCACCTACAAAGCCACAAATAGTGTGTGTAGACATCTATTCTTGCAAAGTAAAACTAAACAAGCATAAATGGCACAAACTAAGGCTAAAACATGAATGCGGAAAGGGGAAATCTAACTAAATGCATGAGTGTAACAAGTCGATAAATCATATTATCACTATCCTCAGTCTCCCATGTAGCCTCCTCAGGTCCTCGTCTCGACCACTGTATCCTTAACATAGGAATGTCCTTCGAACTCAGGCGTCTCATACCTCGTTCTAGGACTGCAATCGGGTGCTCAACAAAAGCCAACTCGACCACCAAATCATCATAACTCACAATGTGTCTCGGATCTGGTATATACTCCCTCAGTTGAGACACGTGAAACACAGGGTGAACACCCTCCAATCTCGGAGGCAAGGTTAATCTATATGTTGCTCTCCCAAATCGATCCAGAATCTCGAACGGTTCGACATATCGGGGGCTCAACTTCCCCTTAATGCCAAAACGTCTAACACCTCGTGTCAGAGACACTCTCAACCACACATGAGCTCCTACTCTGAACTCTAAGGGTCTACGCCTCCTATCTGCATATGAATTCTGACGACTCTGTACAGTCAGCATCCTCTCTCTAATCAATGCTACACGGGCAACATCATCCTGAACCTGATCAGGTGTCAAACCACTAACACTGCTAGGCTCATCCCAGCATAATGGTGTGCGACATCTCCGTCCATACAATGCCTCATATCGGGCCATCCCAATCGATGCATGCCAGCTGTTGTTGTACGAGAACTCAACTAGTGGGAGTTGATCCGTCCACACTTGTCCCCAGTCCAACACACAAGCTCGCAGCATATCCTTCAATGTCTGAATGGACCTCTCTGACTGACCATCTGTCTGAGGATGGAATGCAGTCGTGAAGTGCAAACTCGTCCCCAGGGCAGTCTGAATCCGCTGCTACAACCTCGAGGTAAATCGTCCATCTCTGTATGAGACGAGTCTCACTATCTGTCTAGTGTACTCCTCAGCCAATCTGCTCACTGGCCACGTTTCCCAAATAGGATAAAACGTGCCGTCTTCGTCAATTTGTCAACTACAACCCAGATGGCATTAAAGCTCCTGTTCGGTCTCAAACTAGTCACAAAATTCATGGTGACATCCTCCCACTTCCACTACGGTATAGGCAGTGGATGGAGCTCACCTCCAGGTCTACAATGCTCGATCTTGACCTGCTGACAAGTCGCACATTGTGCCACAAATCTTGCCACGTCGGGCTCCAACCCTCCCACCAATATGAGCGTCTCACATCCTGGTACATCTTACTCGTACATGGGTGCACTGAGTAAGGCGTACAGTGAGCCTCCTGTAATATCCTCTGTCGCAAATCCACATCAGCGGGTACACAGACGCGACCGCGACATCTCATCACTCCATCTGCTCCTATGGAGAACTGTGGTGACTCACCACGGGACATCCTCTCTTGGATCCTCATTAGTGTCGGGCAGGTCCCCTGCTTCTGTTGGATCTCACCCAACAGATCAGGAAGAACTTCTAAGGTACTCAGCTGGGCGTCCTCATCAGGAAACTGGACGTCCAACTCCAGCTAAATCAGAACTCTTTGCAATTGATGTTGCACTATCAACCTCGCAATCGCCTGCTCTCGAGGCGTATTCCTGCTCAGGGCGTCGGCGACAACGTTCGCCTTCCCTGGATGATACAAAATCTCCAAATCAAAGTCCTTGATCAACTCAAGCCACCTACGCTGTCGGTTATTCAATTCCCGCTGCGTGAAAATATACTTTAGACTCTTGTGGTTTGTGAAGTTCTGACATGTAGCACCATACAGGTAATGTCTCCAGATCTTCAGTGCATGAATTACCGCTTCCAACTCCATGTCATGAGTCGGGTAGTTCTCCTTATACGTCTTAAGCTATCTAGACGCATATGCAATCACTCTGCCTCGCTGCAGCAACACACATCCCAAGCCTAGATTGGATGCATCACTGTAAACCACAAAATCATCTGTGCCCTCCGGTTGTGCTAAGATAGGAGCGGATGTCAGACGTCTCTTCAGCTCCTCAAAACTCTGTGTACACTGCTCAGACCATACAAACCTGGTGGTCTTCCTCAGCAAACTCGTAAGTGGACGCACAATCTCAGAGAATCCCTCCACAAAGCGTCGGAAATATCTGGCTAGGCCAAGAAAGCTACGTATTTCCTTGATGTTCGTCGGTGTCGTCCATGCTGCCACTGACTCGATCTTCACCGGATCAACCTTGATCCCCTCGGCGGAAACAATATGACCCAAGAATGCTACCTCTGACATCCAGAACTCGCACTTAGAGAACTTAGCATAAAGTTCTCTATCTCGTAAAACTCGTAACACAGTCCTCAGATGTCCTGCATGTTCCTCTTTGCTACGAGAGTACTGACAAGCGTATTTCCTAAGGTCTTTATTATAAACTTATCAATTTAAATCCGAACTTAATACTAACCAATGTATAGTGATTAAGTAAGGGTAGAACCCAAGGGAGTTTTATCGAGTTTTTATTATTTTAAATATTGATTTGGTAACAAATTGGGGGGGGGGGGATTTGGATTGTAACAAAACAAGACAAAGACAATTATAAAGTTGGTGAAAATAAGATTGATTTAAAAACTACACTAGGTAGGATCTTAACATACATATAACTTGGTTGGTTCTTTTTAGAAGTATTCAACATTTGTTCTCATCTTGATCGTATTTCTGCATTAAGCCAACCAGCATTAACACAACTTAACAAGTTGTTAATCCGTAAACCTACAAGATCAAACAGCAAGTTAGCATTTTACCAAAGATAAAGAGATACATAAGAGATAAACAACCCGTTAATCTTATTATGTAGTTATATTCCTTTTACACTTAGATATTCACAACCCGTTCTTACCTAAGAGTTTGCTACTAGATTAATGACCCGAACCCGGAACCAATTAACCTTAGCCTTTTGCATGCAATTATACAACTTAGGTGATCAAACTAAGTGGAAAATAAACATACAAACTAAGTTAAACACAAGGAATATAACACAAATTGAATAAAACTTCTATTTAAAAAGACTTACAACCAACTTATATGAAGCTTCAATCCACCCAATGTAGCAAAGGAAGACTTAGCACTCCATACAAAAGACACTTAGAATTTTAGAGGTTTTTGTGTGGAAAATGAGATGATTTTAGCCTAAGCCAAGAGCTCTATTTATACTACAAAATGCATTAAAAAGGAGTAAATAGGCTGTGCAAACAACCACCATTAAGAATGGATTAAAGAGGCTGTGCAAACAGCCACAGTTAAGGCCATAAAGTCGACAAAAACATCCGGAGTAAAGTCCTCTGACGCTAACCCGCACCCGCGGCCAAGGGCGCCGCAGGGGCGGTTTAGGCAAAAACGTTCCATCTTCTTCTTGGCCGCAGGGGCGGCTAGACATTCCCGCTGGGGGGGGGGGGGGGTTCTTCAATGCTCTTTGAAACGTCTGACTCTTCAACTTCGGGCGTTTTTGGTGATGATCCGCAGGCGCCGCCCAGAGTCACCGCAGGGCGGTGACACTGGGTCTTCGGCTTCACAAGGCCGCTGGCAAGGGCGTTGGGGCGCCGTCTTCGCTTCTTCAGGATGGGTCCCCGCAGGCGCGGCCAGAGGCGGCCGCGGGAGCGGTGACATGTCTCTTTTTGGGCGCGGGCGTAGGCGCTGGCTGCGGCTTCGGCGTGGGTCTTCAGGGTTGTCACCGCAGGGGCGGCCAGAGGAGGCCGTGGGTGCGGTGACAAACTTCTCTCGGCGCAGGTGATGCCGCTGGTTGCGGCACTCGGCAAGGGTGCCACCGCACGGGCGGTGACACTTCTTCGCGGGGGCAGTGTGACACCAGAAACTGGTCTTCGACGCTTTTCTTCAACTCCTAAGTGTTGCTAATACCTTCTTTTGCTTCATTTTGACTCTTTTATCTGGATCAAAGCATTAGCAACATAATATGACTCGAAAACATAAAAACGACTCTAAAAACTACCTAAATTGATAGTGATTCCATTACCTATCAAACTCCCCCATACTTAGACTCTTTACTCGTCCCGAGTAAACAATACATCAAACAAATCAAATCAGCACAAGTCTTAGGAAATATGGTGTACTAGAAAGATGAGGATCAAAAGAGAAAAAATGACCAAAGAAAGTGAGAAAATGTGAGAAAATGTGAAAAATTACCATCCGTATTGCTCCATGAGTGACATACCCGGACATCCTCCTTATGACTCCCCTTCTTATGTCGCCAACGCCGGAAGGAGAACCTACACTCGGTATCGCTCATTTTGCCAAAGAGCCTTTTCGGGTTTTCACCTTGCTACTCTTCTTCTTTTCATGATGATCTCACAAAAATCTCACATCCCTCAAGTCCAATTTTGCACCAACCTAGAGTTGGTCGGACTACCTTCTTTTTGCCTAAACCGCCCTCTTGGGTTTTCGCTTTATCCAAGGATTTCTTGCCTTTTTCTCAATTCTTTGGCTTTTTTTCTTTTTTTTTTTTTTTTTTACTGATATGAATTACAATTAAAATTTAAAATAAAACAAACTCAAATAACTAGAAATCTCAAAATAACTCAAATAAAATGCATGATAAGTACCCTCCCCCATACTTGAAGAACGCTTTGCCCTCAAAGTGTGGAAATGAAAGCAAAGATAATACGTGGAGAAGGGCAAAAGAAGAAGCTCACTAATGGGATGGTCCGGCTAGACCATCCGGACCGTGCTCCAAAGGATACGGGAAGTGGCTGAAAAAGTGCTCCTGACGCTGGTACAAGCCGTCAAGGCAGGCCTGCTGTGCGTCCATCCGAGCTCCTAAAGAGCTCTCAAAACCGGCCTACCAAGCCAGCTGCTAAGCCTCCATCCTCCTCTGCTGAGCCTCTTGCCAAGCATCCTGACGCCGGTCAAAATGCTCGGTCATCCTCCCCTCAAAATCTGCCTGCCACGCCTGCTGCTGCTAGAGCATAGATGTCTGGTAGCCGGTCTTCCACTGCTGATGCTGCGTGGTCAGAGCCGCCATCTGAGCTAGCAGACTGGCGGGTGTGGGGTCATCATCCTGTGCCGCGGTCGGCATCTCCTCATCGTCATCATGAATGGGCATGTGGTCCTCAAGTCGGACCCTGTTGGAGCTCGCCGCATGCCGCTCAATAACGGTGACCTGTGATCGCCTCGGTACGTAGGGGTCGGCGGCAATGTAGAGATCGGAGAGCTCATCTCCTAAAGGTAGCGGCCGGGGCAAGTATGTGACGTGGTTCCCATCTGTAAAAGACAACCAGAAGAAGTTCTCACCATCCCTCCTCATGAGCTTGCAGCGCCGTAGAAGAGCCTCGTCGTAAAATGGGATTGCTAACCCATCTTCCAGCTCGGTCAGGTCCATGACCTGCTCTGCAATCAGGGAGATGATCCCACCTCCAATAATGTCACGTGGCTCATTCTTCCTAATCCGCTTCAAAGAGGTAAGGAAGAGCGTGATCTAATCCGGCACGTTGTCACATGCCGCGACACAAGCATAAAGCATTGGGAGGTCCTTGAGGGCCACCTTGTTTTCCTCCTTGTGTCCACAGAAGACACACATAATAATCTTGGATAGGAGCCTCAAACAGGGGTGAGTGAGTTTGTTGTTGTACTCACCCCCCATTTGAAAGTCGGAGCCAGTAGCTGTTCTCCAAAACTCCACCAAATCTGGTGTAGGAGCTCCCTCCCACCATTTTTCCGAAGGGTTCTTAAAAACCCCGAAAGCCTCCTGTAGTTGAGAGAAGTTTACCGTATATTTCCTTTTGTTGAACTTGAAGGTAAGGCCGACACAGATGTGGTCCTCTAGCTCCATACTGAATGTGGCCACAAACTGTCTAGTCAGCTCAGAGTATGTTCGGGCACTCCTTCCTAGGAATTCCCCGAGCCCAGCATTGCTCATGAAAGACTGGATGCTTTCCAACATGTCCAGCCGCTCTAAACTCGAAAAGTGAAAAAACCGAGTTGCAAAGACTTGTCGGTCTTGCACAATCTCATATCGAGCCTTTTCCCTATCAGTCATCTTATATTTTCTTGTGGAGTCCATTCTAATCACAATTGTAATCAAAAGAATTAGAATTTCACAAAGGAAAAATAAGTGGACGACCTTCTGTTGTTTATCCGCAGGGGCGGTTTGAATACCCGCGGGGCGGTGTGGCGCAGGCGCGGTTTGAAGACCCGTGGGGGCGGTGAGGCGCGGTCGCGGCGACAGCGAAGGTGCGGGGGCGTGCGAAGACAGCGGGCGAACTCGTGACAGTCCGCTGTTGGCTGCTCCTGTGGTGCGTTTCCGGCGTCCGTTGGTGCTCCCGACGGTGGTTGACGGTGGTTTTGGAGGGTGGTGAGTGGTGGTGATAGATTAGGGTTAGGGTTTGTGAGATTGTGGGTTAGGAGAGATGTGCAGCCGGAAGGAGGGAGGAGTTACTTGAGGTGGCGCAGGGGCGTGGTGAGGGTGGCGTAGGGGCGTGCTGAGGCTGGTTTGCGCAGGGACGTGGTGAGTTGCTGGAGGCGTGGTGAGGGTTCGTGAGTGAGAGTGTTTTTCGGGGTAGATATGTCAAGAAGAGTGATAGAGGTGGGTGGGATAGGGATTTAAAACCCAATCCAATTTTTTTTCTTTTCTGTGTTAACCCGCAGGGGCGGGGGCTTGTCACTGCGGGGCGGTGACAAGGGAAGCGGAGACGCAGGCCCAGCGCTGGGTGCGGCGCTGGGAACGTTCGTCAAGGGAAAGAAACGCGGGTGCGGGGGTCTGTCACCGCGGGGGCGGTGACAGTTTTGTGTTTGCGCTGGCTCAGCGCCGGGGGCAGGCTGGGAGCGCAGTGTCACCGAGGGGGCGGTGACACATGGCCGCAGGTGCGGTTTTCGTGACAGAACGTCAGAACCTCCTCTTCTTATTTTATCGGGTTGCGTCCCGAGCAGCGCCTTTGTTTTACGTCGTTGGCTCGACGTAAGGCCTTCACTTCTCTGCTTGGGCTTCCTCCAAGACCATCTCATCAATTGGATCAATCTTCACTCCCTTCATGGTATAGCTTGAGCCTTTGTCCATTGACTTTGAAGATCTTGTGTGTTTGTGGATCGTAAAGATCCACAACACCATGTGGATGGACTTCGGCTATGACGTACAGACCTGTCCATCTTGAGCGAAGTTTTCCTACAAAAAGCTTCAAACGTGATTGAAATAAAAGGACTTTGTTACCCGCTTTGAAGTCCTTTCGGAGGATATTCCGGTCATGCCATGCCTTGGTTTTTTCCTTGTATGTTGTGGCATGGTCATATGCATCGAGCCTCAGTTCTTCAAGCTCTTGTAATTGGAGTTTCCGGAATTCACCAACTTCATTCATGTTCATGTTGCACTTTTTCACCGCCCACCAAGCCTTGTGTTCTAGCTCCACCGGTAGGTGACACGCCTTTCCAAACACAAGCCGGAATGGTGACATCCCAATGGGGGTCTTGTACGCCATGCGGTATGCCCATAAAGCATCGTTGAGCCTTAAGCTCCAATCCTTCCTTCCGGGGGTAACCGTCTTTTCGAGGATCGTCTTGATCTCCCGATTTGACACTTCCGCTTGCCCATTGGTTTGGGGGTGGTATGCCGTGGAAACTCGTTGATGGACATGATACTTCTTGAGGAGGGCGGTGATCGTCTTGTTGCAAAAGTGCGTTCCCCTATCGCTTATCAAAGACTTAGGGATGCCGAACCTTGTAAAGATGTTATCCTTAAGACAAGCTGCCACAACTTTAGAATCATCAGTTTTGGTGGCCTTTGCTTCCACCCACTTGGAAACATAGTCCACCGCAAGTAAAATATAAGTATTCCCAAAGGAGTTAGGAAAAGGGCCCATAAAATCTATCCCCCAAACATCAAAAATTTCACAAAAAAATAAGTGATGATTGAGGCATTTCATTTCTCCTAGAGATATTACCTATTCTTTGACACCTATCACACACTTTACAAAACGCATAAGCATCTCGAAAAATGTATGGCCAAAAGAAACCACCTTCTAGTACTTTCTTAGCTGTTTTGTTAGCCCCAACATGTCCTCCGCATGCTTCAGAATGACAAAATGATAGGACAGATTGTACCTCATTGTCCGGGATGCAACGTCGAATTACTTGATCACTACAATGCTTCCATAAGTAGGGATCGTCCCAAACATAGTGCCTAGCCTTGGCTTTCACCTTTTCCTTCTGAGCTTTGGTGAAATCTGGTGGGTATTCGCCTCTGACAAGGAAGTTCACGAGGTCCGCAAACCACGACTTAAAGGAATGGAGCTTATACAACGCTTCTGCAGAGTTAGCCGCAGGGGCGGTCAGATCTAGCCGCGGGGGCGGGTTGCCGCAGGGGCGGTCCTCCTTGGCCGCGGGTGCGGATACACAACAGAGAGTTGTGTAAAAGGTGTCGTCCGGGAAACTTCCTAGGATGGCCTTTCCTTCTGCTGGATCTTCTTCCTCTTGGACCAACCGACTTAGGTGATCGGCCACAAGGTTCTCCTCTCCTTTCTTGTCCCGGATTTCTAAGTTGAACTCACTTAGAAGTAGGACCCAACGAATCAACCTTGGCTTGGTCTCCTTCTTAGTCATGAGATAGCATAACGCTGCATGGTCAGGTACATGATAACATGAATTATCGACCTAGTTTAGTAGACATATAGTTAGTTTTACCTTTTCCCGCATGCATGTTTTAGCCTTAAGTTGTGTTCTTTATACTTGTTTAATGCAACTTTGCGAGTATAGATGTCTACACACACTTTTGGTGTCTTTGTAGGTATTTTGGCGTGTTTCGGAGCTAAAAGGATGCATTTGAGGATCAGGCCTCGGGATGGACGCTTAGGAGCTATCACGCAGGCACGGAAAAGGAGGAAAAGACGAGCCAAGACGAAACGCACGAGATTGGAGCAATCTCGGTCGAGATCCACATGATCTCGGCCGAGATCTGAGAAATCTCGGTCGAGATCCACATGATCTCGGCCGAGATCCGTGCCAGCTCGACCAAGATCCAATATCAGAAGTTCTGTCAAAGAATCTCGGTTCCCATCTCGGTCCCGATCTCGGCCGAGATTTGTTCCATCTCGGCCGAGATTTTTCACATTTGACCGAGATTTCTGACCGAGATTTCGTCAATGCTGGATCACGAAGCAAATCTCGGCCCCGACTTTCAAAAATCTCGGTCACCGACCGAGATTCCTATTCGCTGATTTACTTCGTTAATTTTCGGATTTGTTTTAGGGCAGCCCGTTGCGGGATATAAAAGGAAAGCCCTAAATGATTTCCGGGGGTTCCCGTTTCATTCAAAATTTCGAGCTCATTTGGAGAGAGCTTTTTCCCCTTTTCTTCTCCCTTTGCCCCACACCATTGTTGGCCATTGTTGAACTTGTTGGAGCTTGGAGAAACTTCGCGAATATTGGGGAATTTGACGTTTTGCTAATTCTCTATCAATAAAGCTGAGTTTCTTCTCTAATCTCTGTTGTAGATTCTTGTTTGTGCATTCTCTCTTGAATTGATTGAATTGATTGGATTGATAATTGCTTCCTCCATTGAATTGCTTGGATTAATGATTGCTTCTTCCATTGAATTGAGTGGATTGATGATTGCGTTTGAAATGTCGATTGTTGGCTAAAACTCTTGTGGATCCAAGGTGAATTGGGATTCGTTATTACCCGGACTATGATGGAATTGTGCTTATTGCTTGGTTTGAGTAGCTTCGAAATCCTATGGTTGGCTTGTTCTTAAACCTAGTTAGAATTCATCTAGCTAGTAACCTAAACCGGAATTGAGACCTACCCGGTAATGTTCCGCTTAGATACTTGAATGTTCGACCATAGGTAATAGAGGTGAAAACCTCTATTGGGTTGAGTGTGCCTAAATTCTGTCCTAAGTAGGGTAGTACCTGAGACTTACCCGGTAATGGTTTACCTTTCCCTTAGTTCGGAATTTGGTTTATTTAAAATTTCCTACCTCTCTACCTTGAGACTTACCCGGTAATAGGTAGTTGGTTTGGAACTAGATAGTCTTGTGACTTACCCGGTAATAGACTATCAATTTAGAAACGTTCTTCCCTAAAGTTTGTAACCATAGATCTTTTGAGAGATTTCCTGAGTCCAAGCGTATAAACGATGACCTTGAATCCCTGGAATCCGCATTTTCTTTATTGATATACTTTCGTTTGTCTGTTTTACTTGGTTTTCGATCAAATGTGTCATTTGATTGCGAACTTTACAGAAAACTCTTCAAAACTCCTTTGATCTTTCTTCCCTTCTTTTCCAACCTCGTTCTTTTATTTTGATTTATGCTATCTGTGATCACATCTGCATTCCAAACATTTAGTCCTTGAGTTCGACCTTGGAATACTTACCCTAACTGTAATTGACCCATACACTGTGGGTTCGCTACAAATCGGGAATTTATTTCTTGTTTATAAATTTCAAACATACCGTGTTTTTACTAACCTGCGGGCTTTCATCATTATTGATAAAATTTTATAGGGGCGTGAAAATAGCGAACAAAGTTTTTGGCGCCGTTGCCGGGGAGTAAGTCATTTGTTTTGTTTTGTGATTTCTTTTAGTGTAAGTCTTTCTTTTACTTTTGATCTCGTTTCTGGTTTTGTTTTTGGAATTTTAATCCTTCACAGTGTATGCAAAGAACTCGGGGTTTTAAAGAACTAGTTCCGTACGATCCCGAACCTAAAAGGATACTGCAAGAGAGACTAAGAGCCCGAAAAGCTTCTAAAATGGCTGAAATAAGAGATTATGAAGCTGAACTCAGAGATGCTTTAGAGCAACTAGAAGCTGAGAGACGGATTGCTACAGAAAGAGAGCAAACTACAGAAAGGAAAATGGATGCAATGAGAGCTCAAATGGAAGAGATAGCCAGAGCCATGAATCAGAGGCCAGCTGCAGCTCTAGCTCCAGTGCAACAAGTAATTCCAGCACCACAATTAGCTCCAATTCCTCCCCGAGTTGAAGCTCCTCCACAAGCTCCACCTCCCGCTCCTCTCAGACCTGTCATTCACCAGCCTTTTGTGGAAGTTCCACAAATACTTGGACAAAGGGTTGATCCTACCCAAAGAGTTAACCGTCCTAAAGTTAACTTTGGAGATCCCGCGAATCATGAGCATGAGCTGTGACCGCAGGTGATACAGATGATTCGCCAGAATCAGTTTGGTGGGACAGAGACAGAATCTCCTCACCAACACATGAACAACTATGAGACTCTTATGGATGCGGTAAGTCCAGCTCGTATGGAAGGTAACAATCATAAGATAAGAGGTTTTTCTTTCTCTCTTAAGGATAAAGCTTTAGCTTGGTATCAAACTATTCCATATGGACGGATTAACACATGGGAGGAGATGGTGTATGAATTCCTCACTAAGTTTTTCCCACCCTATAAGACTACTGAACTTAGAGGGAAGATAAATGCTTTTGTGATGAAAGATAAGGAGAGTTTGTATAAGTCTTGGAAGAGGTTCATTGACCTTACGTTGGAATTTCCTCATCATGGGATCTCTAAGATCGAATTGCTAGAAATTTATTACAAGGGACTTGATGAAGATACTCAATTTAAATTGCAATCACTTTCTGGAGGTACTTTTATGGAAAAAACTGTGGATGAAACTTGGGAATTCATTACGAAGCAAGCCAAGACTATTGAAAAGTATTCTCACAGGAAAGTTGAAGAGAGAAAGACTAGACCCGGAGTCTATGAGGTAAACCAAAGCACTCTTAATGGTTCAAGGTTAGATGCTTTGCAAGTTGAACTTAAATCTTTGAAATAATTAATTGCATCTAACTTGAAAGCTCAGCAAGCCGAACTGCAGGTAGCATCCAAGGAAGAGGATGCGAATTACATGGGTAAAGGTAACTACCAAGGAGGTTATCAAAACCAAAGAGGTCATAACAACAATTATAATAGGAATAATCAGGGAAATAACTACAAGCCTAATCATAATCATCCTGGTTTTTCTTATTCTAATCCTAAGGGTGCTTTGAACCCTCAAGCTTCTTCTAGCAATGCAGGTCAGCCGTCCAAGCCAGTTGAACCAGCTCAACCAAAGGATAGAGTTGAAGCAATGTTTGAGCAATTGATGGCTAGGATGGGAAATCTAGAGAGTACAGTCACTAGTGTAACCAAAGCCCAAAAGGTTTTGAAACTCAAGTGTTCAAGAAGGCCGAAGACACTCAAAGAGATCCAGGAAGACTTCCTGGAAAAACTGAAAATAATCCCAAGGGACAAGTCATGGTAATCACTACAAGAAGTGGATTGGAGACAAATGATCCACAACCAAAGGTTTTGGATAAAGGAAAGCAACCAATGGAAGAGGAGCCTAAGAAAAAAGAGAATGTCTACATCCCCCCTCCTCCATACAAACCACCACTTCCTTTTCCTAAATCCCGTGCTAGAGCTCAATTGGACAAGCACTTTGGTAAGTTCCTTGACCTTTTAAATAAATTGCATATTAACATCCCTTTTGTTGATGCTATTTTAGGGATGCCTGCCTATGGAAAGTTCTTGAAGGAAATCCTCTCTAACAAGAGGAAGCTAGAGGAATATGGAGAAGTCAAAATGACCCGGAGATCTACTGACCTCATCCAGAGGAACAGTGGAATGATGCCACCAAAATTGAGTGATCCCGGATCTTTCTGTGTCCCAATCAAAGTTGGAGATGGAAAGTACAAAGCACTTTGCGATCTTGGAGCTAGTGTAAGTATTATCCCACTCGTTTTATGTAGGAAAGTTGGACTTGGAGAATCAAAGCCAGTAAAGATGACTCTTTGCATGACAAACAAAACCACCACACATCCTGTGGGAATCATTGAGGATGTTCCAATCCAATTAGAGAAGTTCTTTATCCCTATTGACTTTGTTGTTTTGGATATTCCTGTTGACTGTCCTGTTCCTATCATTTTGGGGAGACCTTTTCTTGCTACCTCTGGATGTTAGTTGATTGTAGGGATGCTACCTTACATTTAGAATTGATGAGGAAGTTGTGGAGTTTAAACTCCCTCCTTTGATTAAGGGACCCTTGTTAGAAGAGGATATGTACAACATCCTAGAGGATGATGAAGATGATTGGGAGTTTATAAATTCAATTCTATGTTTTGACCCTCTTGAGCAGGTTTTGACCAGAAGCATCATGACAGTAGAACCAAAAGATGAACTGTTTGAAGAAGTCCGATCTTTGAGTCTTCTCCCCATCAACGAGGAATCAAGATTCGAAGAACTGACAGAAGCAGATGGCATCTCGGCCGAGATCCAAGAAATCTCGGCCGAGATTTGGCAACAGAAAGTTTCAGTTTCAGAAGACCAGGGCATCTCGGCCGAGACCGAAAAACCTCGGCCGAGATTTACCCTATCTCGGCCGAGATTCAACTCAGCTCGGGCCGAGATTCTTCATCTCCAGCGGGAAGACTTGGCCGAGATTTCTAAAGAAGAACCGGAGCCTCCTAAGGTCGAGATGAAGCCTCTTCCGACACACCTAAGGTACGCCTTTCTTGGTTCTAACTCATCTTATCCCGTCATTGTTAGTGCTAGCTTGAATGAACTTGAACTCGAAAAGTTATTGAAAGAGCTTAAGATGCATAGAAAAGCTTTGGGCTACACTATAGATGACCTCATAGGGATTAATCCTTCTATGTGCATGCATAGGATCTTGTTAGATGATGGACATAGGCCTTCTAGAGAACCTCAAAGGAGATTGAATCCTAACATGAAAGAGGTAGTTAAGAAGGAGATCCTTAAGTTGCTTGATGCGGGAATTATATTCCCCATCTCAGATAGTAAGTGGGTTAGTCCGGTACATGTTGTACCTAAGAAAGGTGGGATGACTGTCATAACTAATGAAAAGAATGAGTTGATCCCGACTAGGACTGTGACAGGATGGAGGATGTGCATTGATTATAGGAAGTTGAATCATGCTACTATGAAAGATCACTTTCCTTTACCCTTCATTGACCAAATGTTAGAAAGGCTAGCCCAACACTCTTACTTTTGCTACCTAGATGAGTACAGTGGTTTTTTCCAGATCCCCATCCATCCGGATGACCAAGAGAAAACCACTTTTACTTGTCCTTGGGGTACCTTTGCTTATAGGAGAATGTCTTTCGGTTTATGTAATGCTCCTGCTACTTTCCAAAGATGCATGATGTCTATTTTTTCTGAATATATTGAAAACATCATGGAAGTCTTTATGAATGATTTTTCTGTTTATGGATCCTCTTTTGATGAATGTTTGACTAACCTGTCTTTGGTCTTACAAAGATGTGAGGATTGTAATCTTGTTCTCAATTGGGAGAAATGCCATTTCATGGTTAGGGAAGGTATTGTGTTAGGTCACTTGATATCTAACTGTGGAATTGAGGTTGATAAGCCAAGATTGAGACTATTGGGAAGCTACCTCCACCATCATCAGTCAAAGGGGTAAGAAGTTTTCTAGGACATGCCGGTTTTTACCGGAGATTTATAAAAGATTTCTCTAAAATTGCTAAACCTTTGACTAACCTACTAATCAAGGATGTTCAGTTTGTTTTCTCGAAGGAATGCCTTGATGCTTTTTACAGGTTGAAGGAAGCTCTCATCACTGCTCCAATCATGCAACCTCCCGATTGGTCTCTTCCATTCGAGGTGATGTGTGATGCAAGCAACTTCGCAGTGGGAGCGGTACTAGGACAGAAGAAGGAAGGACTTACTCATGCTATTTACTATGCTAGCAAGACGCTTGATGGAGCTCAGCTGAATTATGCAACTACTGAAAAGGAGCTCCTAGCCGTCGTCTACGCATTTGAGAAGTTCCGTTCCTATCTTGTAGGAGCTAAGGTGATTGTGTACACGGATCATGCTGCGATTCGGTACCTTCTCACCAAGAAGGATGCAAAGCCACGTCTTATCCGGTGGATTCTTCTCCTTCAAGAACTTGATCTAGAGATTAGAGATAAGAAGGGTTCCGAGAACTCTGTAGCTGATCATCTTAGCAGATTACCTCCAGAACTTATGGAAGGGGAGACATCCCTATTGACGATGCATTTCCGGATGAGCATCTCCACATGATGGAGAAATATATCCTCCAAATTTCAAGTGAAAAGGAACCTTGGTTTGTTGACATTGTTAATTATTTAGTTTGTGGTGAAATTCCTCCAGGTTTATCTCATTCCCAACGGAAGAAATTCTACAAGGATGTGAGACATTACTATGGAATGAACCACTACTATTCAAGAGAGGACCCGAGGGAATCCTTAGGAGATGCGTCCCAAACGACGAGATTGAGAGTGTCATCCGACATTGTCATTCATTGCCCTGTGGAGGACATGCTAGTGTTCACAAGACTAGTGCCAAGGTATTGCAATCTGGATTCTTTTGGCCTAATCTTTTCAGAGATGTGCAGATATTCGTCACTGCTTGTGATTCATGCCAAAGGACGGGCAACATATCTAGGAGGAATGAGATGCCTTTGAACAACATCCAAGAAGTTGAGATTTTTGATGTATGGGGTGTTGACTTCATGGGACCTTTCCCATCCTCATGCGGGAACCTTTACATTCTTTTAGCGGCTGATTATGTATCTAGATGGGTTGAAGCTATAGCCTCACCCACAAAATGACGCTAAAGTTGTGATTAAAATTTTCAACCGAACTATCTTCCCTAGATTTGGCACACCACGTGTCATTATTAGTGATGGAGGGAAGCATTTCACAGCCAAAAACTTTGAGTCACTTTTGTCCAAGTATGGGGTAACTCACAAGATTGCAACTCCATATCATCCCCAAACTAGTGACCAAGTGGAAATCTCGAATAGAGAAATCAAGGGGATCCTAGAGAAGAGAGTGTCTCGCTCAAGGAAAGATTGGGCAATGAAGCTTGATGATGCACTCTGGGCTTATAGGACAGCATACAAGACTCCCATAGGTACTACTCCTTATCAACTTGTTTATGGGAAATCATGTCATTTGCCTGTAGAGTTGGAGCATAGAGCATATTGGGCCGTGAAATGGCTAAACTTTGATATAAAAGAAGCCGGAGAAAAGAGGTTGTTGGAATCAACGAGCTGGAGGAGATCCGGATGAATGCATATGAGAATGCACGGATCTACAAGGAAAGAACAAAGAAGTGGCATGACAAGCACATATTGCCAAAGAACTTCAAAGAAGGTTATCTTGTTCTTCTCTTTAATTCTAGGCTCCGACTTTTTCCAGGAAAGTTAAGGTCACGATGGACGGGACCTTATGTTGTGAAGAAGATTTTCCCCCACGGAGTTGTCGAAGTATGGGGTGAAAACTCCGGTATTTTTAAAGTGAATGGACATAGGTTGAAGAGGTATACACCGGAACTTCCGGTGAAAAAACTTTCACCTATCCATCTCACTTGATGCTTTAAAGGAGTTAGGTCCGGCTAGAGACCTTAAACCAAGCACTTCTCGGGAGGCAACCCGAGGTAAGAGTCTTTTCGTCTTTTTATTTTTATTTTTTCTTTTTGCTTTTGCGTTTTTGCGCGTTCTTGTTGGGTCTTTGCAGGACCTAGGTGTCGTGGTAAAAAAAGAAAAGATACGGGAAGAGCACTCAGAACGAGTCTAAGGCGAGGAAATTGCTATGAAAGACGAGAAACGAAGTAAGTCGAGGAGGAAACACGCCGGATGCCTTCTTCATTCTTACATTGTGAGTATTGTTTTTACTTCATATTTATTATTCACATTGGGGACAGTGTGAGATTTAAGTATGGGGTATTTAGGATGCTTGCAATACCTTTTAGCACGTTTCTTTTATTTGTACTGCATTTTATATGAAAATCCAAAAAAATCAAAAAATTTCAAAAATTTTGTGCTTCTAGGATTGATGTGACCTTAATGAGGAAATTGTGTATGTTTATTTGGCTATCGATGTTTATTTTGAGCTTTAATTGAATTAATGGCAATTATGGGATTTGAATGCCTTGTTTGTAATCTATATGATTTATTTGGATTACCTTGTTTAATCGGATTGATCTTCAAAAGTTAAAGCTATATGATGAGTTCTTTTACATTGCACATAAATGACTTAGGCAATTCGAATTCTTCTTCTTCTCTTCTTTACCATTTTCAGCACCTCAAACATTGAATTTATTTGCCCCTTATGACCCATCCGGGAATTAGGAAAGTGAAGTTTGAAGGTGTATGCTTAATTGTGAAAAGTGAATTATGTGCAATATGTGAAGAAGTTGTTTGATTCGTGATATGTGAATTGAAAGCAAAAGCTTTCTATGGGTTTTGTTGGCTATGAAGATGAGTAACTCGGCACCATTCACATAATCGGGTGTTTGTGTCTTGCCAAAGTCGGATTAGTTTCAAAAACATTACCTAGAGTTGATTTGGTATGTGCACTTTGGTGTAAGGTACGTGAAGGAAACTGAACACCAAGGTTTCGGCTATTGTGCACCTATGCCCTTCACTCAAAAGAAAAAAAAGAAAAAAAAATACGCAAGAAAAGAAAGGATGTATGTCGAGAAAGAAGAAAGAAAAGAAAAATGTTGTGTTGTCCTCTTTCCCGGATTTCCACCACATTTCTTGACCTTTATTTGTAGTTTAAATGATGATTTTATTAAGTCATATTGATAACATCCTTTATTTGTTAAGTCATATTGATCTTTGCATACATGTAATTGACTTCATGGCCTAAACTTGGATTTTTCATGAATTTTAGACATTGTTAGTTTAAATGATGATTTTGGATTCCGTGCAAGGTGTGATTATCCTATATCTTGCCTATCTTACTTGACCTTTATCGAAATATGTCTTTAGCCTTGTGACTATACTCTGAAAGTGATCATGAATAGAAGCACTACCAAAAAGAGTTTTTGTTTTTGTGTAGCATAGATGATTCATGCTATCTTGCCTTGAATTTATTATTTTCTTGGGGACAAGCAAAGATAAGTATGGGGTATTTTGATAACATGAATTATCGACCTAGTTTAGTAGAGCATATAGTTAGTTTTCCCTTTTCCCGCATGCATGTTTTAGCCTTAAGTTGTGTTCTTTATACTTGTTTAATGCAACTTTGTGAGTATAGATGTCTACACACACTTTTGGTGTCTTTATAGGTATTTGGGCGTGTTTCGGAGCTAAAATGATGCATTTGAGGATCAAGCCTCGGGATAGACGCTTAGGAGCGATCACGCAGGCACGGGAAAAGAGGAAAAGACGAGCCAAGACGAAACGCACGAGATTGGAGCAATCTCGGTCGAGATCCACATGATCTCGGCCGAGATCCGAGAAATCTCGATCGAGATCCGAGCCAGCTCGACCGAGATCCCATATCAGAAGTTTCTGTCGAAGAATCTCGGTTCCCATCTCGGTCCCGATCTCGGCCGAGATTTTTCACATTTGACCGAGATTTCTGACCGAGATTTCGTCAACGCTGGATCACGAAGCAAATCTCGGCCCCAACTTTCAAAAATCTCGGTCACCGACCGAGATTTCCGACCGAGATTCCTGTTCGCCGATTTATTTCGTTAATTTTCGGATTTGTTTTAGGGCAGCCCGTTGCGGGATATAAAAGGAAAGCCCTAAATGATTTTCGGGGGTTCCCGTTTCATTCAAAATTTCGAGCTCCTTTGGAGAGAGCTTTTTCCCTTTTCTTCTCCCTTTGCCCCACACCATTTTTGAACTTGTTGGAGCTTGGAGAAACTTCGCGAATATTGGAGAATTTGACGTTTTGCTATCTATCAATAAAGCTGAGTTTCTTCTCTAATCTCTGTTTTAGATTCTTGTTTGTGCATTCTCTCTTGAATTGGTTGAATTGATTGGATTGATAATTGCTTCCTCCATTGAATTGCTTGGATTAATGATTGCTTCTTCCATTGAATTGAGTGGATTGATGATTGCGTTTGAAATGTCGATTGTTGGCTAAAACTCTTGTGGATCCAAGGTGAATTGGGATTCGTTATTACCCGGACTATGATGGAATTGTGCTTATTGCTTGGTTTGAGTAGCTTCGAAATCCTATGGTTGGCTTGTTCTTAAACCTAGTTAGAATTCATCTAGCTAGTAAACTAAACCGGAATTGAGACCTACCCGGTAATGTTCCGCTTAGATACTTGAGTGTTCGACCATAGGTAATAGAGGTGAAAACCTCTATTGGGTTGAGTGTGCCTAGATTCTGTCCTAAGTAGGGTAGTACCTGAGACTTACCCGGTAATGGTTTACCTTTCCCTTAGTTCGGAATTTGGTTTGTTTAGAATTTCCTACCTCTCTACCTTGAGACTTACCCGGTAATAGGTAGTTGGTTTGGAACTAGATAGTCTTGAGACTTACCCGGTAATAGACTACCAGTTTAGAAACGTTCTTCCCTGAAGTTTGTAACCATAGATCTTTTGAGAGATTTCCTGAGTCTGAGCGTATAAACGATGACCTTGAATCCTTGGAATCCGCATTTTCTTTATTGATATACTTTCGTTTGTCTGTTTTACTTGGTTTTCGATCAAATCTGTCATTTGATTGCGAACTTTACAGAAAACTCTTCAAAACTCCTTTTATCTTTCTTCCCTTCTTTTCCAACCTCGTTCTTTTATTTTGTTTTACGCTATCTGTGATCACATCTGCATTCCAAATATTTAGTCCCTGAGTTCGACCTTGGAATACTTACCCTAACTGTAATTGAGCCATACACTGTGGGTTCACTACAAATCGGGTGTTTATTTCTTGTTTATAAATTTAAAACATACCGTGTTTTTACTAACCTGTGGGCTTTCATCATTATTGATAAAAGTTTATAGGGGCGTGAAAATAGCGAACATGTACCCTATGAGAGTGGTGAGGGTCCTTCCCGTATACCAGATATGGCCTGACTACAGAGAACCTCCCAGACTCCACTACGGGATGAAAGAGAAAAGGTTATCACGACCACTACAAATGGACGGTCAATATAACATAGGTCGGTGACCATAATAACACATGTTATAAAGCATATAACACACAACACCACTCAAGCATACATCCAATATAAGGATAGTAGCTAGCTAAGTAAGTCTTATGGTCTTACCTCAATCTCAGGAGTAACTCAAGTACGATCAACTCTCCAACTGGTCCACTCCAAACTGGAGGACAACACGGCCTATACAAGGCATACATACATACATATATATATATATATATATATATATATATATATATATATATATATATATATATATTATATCAAACTCATATCACACAAAGGGGTCACACCTAGACCCAAGGATCCATAAGGATCATATCCAACTCGTAACCTCAAGGCCGTAAGACATATCTATATCATACTCATCATAAACCGATACCTAGCATGATACTAGTTCCCTCATACTAGGAAAAGGAAAGGAGCTACCCAACTATGGGTAGTCCGGGACAAGACGCACCTACGTGATCAAGGGACGCAGAGGCGGAATGGATAACCCGCAGGCGTGGCAGGTAGAAGCCGTAGGGGCGGTGACAAGGCTGCAGGCTAACGCAAGCACGGCGCTGGCGCTGGCGCGGGCGCGATGGCACGGTCTCCGCAGGGGCGGCGGTTTCTAGGCGCGGGGGCGGCGACAGTGGAGAATGCAATCTCGTGGCTTCTCTTCGGCTCTTCACGTGATCAAATCACGTCTTCACTTCATCACAACACACACATACCACAATATACACATTCCATCAACATCTTATGTCCAAACATCTAATCCTAAGCTAAAGGAATGGAATCCAAGAAGAAATAAGAGAAGAGGAAGAAGGAAGCTTACCACAGCTGTGGTCCTAAGCTGCAGGGAAGATCAACACACACCCAAAACTGGCTTTCAAGCTCAGCAACACACATCACTAGCATATCAACAACCACCAAGCACAACTTCAAAGCAAAACTCCAAAGAGAACTCAAGCAAGATCAAGGGAAGGGATGAAGAAGCAAGAAGGACGTAGAGCTGGATTGGAAATGTGAAGAAGTAACCCTTGATCAACCAAGGGAAGGAAAGAAGTAAGGAAAGGTAAAGCACGGGTCAAAGGGTCAACAAAAACGGCTGCAGCCGCAGGAAACCGCTGGGGGCGGTTCACTGGGCCGCGGAGCGGGAACCCGCAGGGGCGGCCATCATGCCGCGGGTGGGCAAGGCCAATCTCGGCCAAAGGAAATCTCGGCTAAGGACGGAACTCGTCCGAAAGACTAAGGCTCTTACACGAACCGCTAAACCGCCGTTTTGGCAAACCGCGGCGTTTAGGTTTGGGCCGGTTCAAGGTTTAGGTTTCGGTTTGTGTTTTCCGGAAACCAAAACCGGCGTTTGGGCCTCCAACCGCTTTTTTTTTTTTAAAAAAAAAAAAACCCAATGGCTCTTAAAAAGAACCGTTGGATGATATGGCCTCGACGACTCTTTTTGAGCCGTTGGGGCCTTATATTATATATAAAATAATAATAATAATAATTAATAAATCAACCCCCACAATTCATCCTAATTTCCTATAAATACCCATTCTCTCTTCCTCTACAAATCACACAATCTACAACTCATCTTCTCTACTCTCCTAATCTCTTATTCTCAAATTCTCGATTCCTCGTATTCTCGATATCTCGAATTCTCGTAATGGCAAACCCAAGTGATCAAATTCCCTCTTCCCAATACTTTCCTAGTACCCAAGAGAGCGAAACACAAATGCCTGACAATCCCGATGTTACCGAAGTTCCACGAAGAAGTCTCCCCCCTCCGAAAATGCTTACATCCGAAATATTTACGAAGCATTACACCAAGGGGGAGCCGGTGAACGAGTATTGTCAAGTGGCATGCAACTATTGCTCGAAGGTGTACAAGTGGAAGGTGAAGGGAGGCTACGGGACATTGCAAACTCACATGGCAAACGTCCATCCGGAGAAGCTCGGGATTTCACGGGGACAAACACAATTGTCCCACGGGTTTGCATCTTCTACCTCTCATTCTCCTTTATTTACATATAATCATAGTGAAGAAAGTTTAAGATTAACCGATGTTATTTGTTCACATTCATTACCGTTTTCTTATGCCGAATATGAAGAAGTTAGGGAATATAACACTAGATATCTTCAACCTTCTTTTAAACCAACTTATAGGAAAACCGTTTCAAAATTAGTTACTAAATCTTACTTAAAAAAGAAAGAAATTTTTTTATCGAATTTGGCTAGTTTTGAACATCAAGTTTCAATTTGTAGTGATAATTGGAGTACACAATCACAACAACATTTTTACATGGGCATTACTTTACATTTTATTGATAACGCTATGTTTTTGCATAAATATGTTATTGGTTTTCGGCATTTTAATCAAAGACATAATGCATTAGGCATTGCAAGCATGATTAAAACGGTTTTACAAGAATATAATTTACAACATCGAATTTTTTCATATTCTTTTGATAATGCATCCGCAAATACCGCCGCCGTAAACCATTTGGTTGAGGATGCGGGACAATATATAAAAACTCCTTATACTCATCAAAGATGTGCATGTCATATTTTAAACTTATGTGTTCAAGATGGACTTAAGGTTTTAGGAGATATGCTATCCCCAATCAAACTTGTTATTGATCATATTTGGCATGATTCGATTTAAGAAGAAAATGGAGAAATTTATGTTTAAACAAAAATGTTCATCCTATTGCTTTTTCAAAAGATGTTGGAACTCGTTGGAACTCGACTTACAAACTACTTTCTGAAGCCGCACGTTATAAAGTTTTGTTACAAGAATTTGCTTCAATTCATGTTCCTTGGTCAATTTTAGATGATGAAAATGTTTGGGAAACTTGTGCCCATATTTGTAATGTTTTAAAAACTTTTAATGATGCAACTAATACAATGAGTTGTGTTTACACTCCAACATCTCATAGATTTTTAGAAATTGCCGTTAATGTTTCCGAAACTTTTGTAAAATGTTTTAACATACCTTGCCTTCTACAATGTATGCTTGATATGAAAGAAAAATGGCTTAAATATTATAAAAACATTCCCATGATTTATCTTGTAACCGCCGTTTTTGATCCTAGACTTAAACTAGATGGTCTTCCCGATTTATTGACTATTTATTATGATTGTTTGTGTGTAAACTTAACACAAGAAGACTATAATGTTCATAACATTGTGCAAGAAGTTAATACTAAAATTGGAAAATTANCTGGAGGCGGAAAACTGGACGGCTCAGCAAACACATCTGTAAACTCGCCGACCACTAGGATATCCTCTAACGCTGGACTCTACCCATCCTTCATGGCATAACACCAAAAGGCCTCACAACCCTGTACGATCAATCTCGCTGCACGTACCGCGCTGATCACCATGCCTGACTCAACAAAATCCCGCAGTTTCTCCCTCCTCAATGAGGCAGGACAGAAACGCTCTCTGATCAAACTCCTCATATGGTCATAGCTAGTAACATGACTCCGCACGGATCTCCACCAATGTTGTGCCAAGTCTCGGAATAAAGTTTGCACTAACTCTATTTGTCGGTCCTTTGGACATCTAATAGACTCAAGGGCTGAGTCTACATGTCCAATCCACAGCTTCACCTCTAATCCTACCTTCCCAGAGAAAGGGGGTACTCCCATCTAATGAAATGCCTTCAACCAAGCATCTAGTCGAGGCCCTCTATGCTCCTCTGGAACTCGAGTAATCTCAGCAGCACGTGCCGGTACAACTAGCACCTGAGTAGCTCCATGGGATCTCTCAAACGATCCCTTCTGTGTTGGCAGATCCGGGGCACGTCTACCCGCTCTTGCAGCCTCCTCCACTCGTCTGATGTACGTGCGGAACTCTGGTCCCCCATAGAGATATGATCCGAGTCATCTGACTGGCCTCATTGTGGTCTTTGTCTCCAAGCCATACCGTTCCTAGTCTCAGGAACGACACTCTCAACAACATCCTCATGGACCTCCTCCGCTGCAGGTGGATCAACAGCGGGAATCTGACCCTGTCCTACCACTATTGGAGGAAGAGGGGGGTCTACCCCTACCTCGTCCAACTGCAGATACAACTCTAGTCCGAGCCATATGCGGGGTATGCACACCTAACTTATAAGGCTATATATATGCCATATGTATATATATAAATAAATATATATATATATATATATATATATATATATATATATATATATATATATATATATATATATATATATACTGTCGAGGTCCTCAGAGGGGTGATGGCTTCCCGTACACACTATCCCAAAACATTTGTACTCATTTCAAAACCAAAAACCTTTTGAAAAGTCACACCCATTTCGGGTTCTGTTTATTTATCTATTCGACCTTTATCGCAGATTGCAAGTGCCATTGTTGTAAACCTAAGGCTCTAATACCAACTTTGTAACACCCGGAATCCGCGGGACTCGGGGCGCTACTAGGGCTAGAATCTCACAATGGATCCTGAACCTAGCTTGACAACAAGTTCACTAGATCTTACAACAAGGCACATATAGATTAAAACCAAAACATCAAAATGTCATACATACATCAAAAGGTCTACAAAACACCGCTGAGTACAAACCAAAACATGTATCCATACATAACAAAATCATCCCTTATCCCTCGCACAATCCTATTGTACGGAAGCCCTCAGCGGATCACCCCATCTGGATCACTCTGCAGTCCTCCTAACCTGCAAAGCATCTACAACACGGTATATAACCGTTAGCTAACCATTCATATATAAGATAATGCATAAGCACAAAAACAAGTCATGGAATCATAAACACATAATCATGTTGTCACACATTTACCCGGTTAATCATCTTTATAAAGTCCAACACTCAAATCGTATATATATATGTATATGAACATATGTGACACGAGGAATATATCATCCCCGCCTCTGGGTGCTATAGCCAGCTATAGTAGTATTGGCACACCTCCCGTGTACAATAAGGGAGTGGTGAAGTGTCCATCCCGTATACCAGGTCTGGCTTGACTGTAGAGAACCTCCCAGACTCCACGGCGGGATGAAAGGGAAAGTTTATCACGGCCACTACAATGGGCGGTCAAATAAACCATAGGTCGGTAATAATCAACATCGCATGCTATCAAGCATATAACAAACACCACTCATGCAAACATCCGATATAAGGATGGTAGCTAAGTAAGTCCTACGGACTTACCTCAACCTCAAGATATCCTCAACCACAATCAACTCCAATCCGGAGAACAACACTACCTAGTAACAAGGCATAAAGAGATATCAAATCTCCTATCAGTCAAAGGGGTCACACCTAGACCCAAGGGATCCATAAGGATCATATCCAACCTATAAACCTCAACAACCTACTAAACCTCAAAGCCATAACCGACACATATCGATATCATAATCATCATCATCCTATCCTCATACACACACCTAGCATGCCACTAACCCACTCATACTAGGAAAGGAAAGAATCCATACCACTCTAGGTAGATCCTGCACAAGACGCACCTACGTGACAGGAAGGACGCAAGGGCGAAGCACTCTGAGGCGCAGGGGCGGAGGCACTCCCACGCATGGGCAGCGACAATGGTAGCGCAGAGGCGGCTAATAGGTAGCGCAAGGGCGGTTTGTAGTGCAGAAGGTGATTCCCGACTTCTCTTCGATTCTTCACTCGATTATCCACTTCTTCATCATCCAGCAATCATACACATACATATATATTCATATAGACATCAATACATGCCTAAGAGATCCAACACAAGATTCAACTTGTGGAATCCTAAGCTAAAAGAGAAGGAAAGGAAGAAAAGAAGGAAGGAAGAAAGAAAGAAAGAAAGAAGAAGAAAGAGGAAGAGCTTACGACTGCTGTAACCTGAACAGAGTGGAAGGATCAACACCAACACATCAACTGGCTCTCACAGCACAACATCAACACTCAACATCATCATCAACATCAAAACTACACAAAAATTCTCTTGCAAACCAAGGAGAAACAAGAGGAAGATCAAATGAGAAGGAAGGAGAGAAGAAGAACGTGAGGCAGCTGGAGAATGAAGGAAACCCTTCATCTGAAGCAAAGGAGGTAGTTATAGGGGATGAGAAGAGTAAAGCACGGTCAAGAGTCAACAATGCCGGTTGCAGCCGCAGGAAACCGCAGGGGCGGAACACAGGACCCGCAGGGGCGGCCCACTTGACCCGTAGGGGCGGCTAGGTCCTGGCTCAGCACCTAAAGACTAAGGCTCTTACATGTGCATTGATTATAGGAAGTTGAATCATGCTGCCAAGAAGGATCACTTTCCTCTACCATTCATTGACCAAATGTTGGAAAAACTAGCCCAACCCTCCTACATTTGCTATCTAGACGGGTATAGTGGTTTCTTTCAAATTTTCATCCATCCGGATGATCAAGAGAAAACCACAACCTATCCTTGGGGAACATTTGCCTATAGGAGAATGCCTTTTGGATTATGTAATGCGCCTGCCACTTTTCAAAGATGCATGGTGTCTATCTTTTCTAAATATATTGAAAATATCATGGAAGTTTTTATGGATGACTTTTTTGTCTATGACTCTTCATTTGATAATTGTTTGGCTAACTTGTCTTTAGTCTTACAAAGATGTGAGGATTGTAACCTTGTCCTCAATTGGGAGAAATGTCACTTCATGGTAAGGGAAGGCATTGTTTTAGGTCACTTGATATCTAACCGTGGCATTGAGGTTGATAAAGCCAAGATTGAGACTATTGAGAAGCTACCTCCACCAACATCGGTAAGGGGAGTAAAGAGTTTTCTAGGACATGCCGGTTTCTACCGGAGATTTATTACAGATTTCTCAAAAATTTCTAAACTACTCACTAACCTACTAATCAAGGATGTTCAGTTTGTATTATCAAAAGAGTGTCTTGATGCTTTTTGTAGGTTGAAGGAAGCTCTCATCACTACTCCAATCATACAACCTCCGGATTGGGCTCTACCATTCGAAGTGATGTGTGATGCGATTAATTTTGTAGTTGGAGCTGTGTTAGGACGGAAGAAGGAAGGACTTACTCACGCCATCTCTTATGAAAGCAAAATGCTTGATGGAGCCTAGATGAATTATGCAACGACCGTGAAGGAGCTCCTAGCCGTGGTGTATGCGTTTGAGAAATTCCGTTCCTACCTTAAGATGATTGTGTACACCGATCATGCTGCAATCCGGTACCTTCTCAACAAGAAAGACGCAAAACCACGTCTAATCAAATGAATCCTTCTCCTTCAAGAGTTTAATTTATAAATCCGAGATAAGAAAGATTTAGAAAATTTTGTTGTTGACCATCTTAGCAGGTTACCGTCGGAGCTTATAGAGAATGATGACATCCCCATTGATTATACCTTCCCAGACGAGCAACTCTACAAAATGGAAGAGTATCTCCTTCAAATTTCAAGTGATAAAGAACCTTGGTTTACTGACTTTGTTAATTATATAGTTTGTGATGAAATTCATCCAGGTTTGTCTCCTAGTCAAAGAAAGAAGTTCTACAAAGATGTGAGGCATTACTACTGGAATGAACCATTGTTATTCAAGAGAGGACCAGATGGGATCTTCAAGAGATGCGTCCCAGACGATGAGATAGATAGTGTGATCCGACACTGTCATTCCCTGCCTTGTGGAGGACATGCTAGCTCCCACAAGACGTCTGCAAAGGTACTACAATCTGAATTCTTTTGGCATAACCTTTTCAGGGATGTGTAGGTTTTGTCACTTCAGGTGATTCATGTCAAAGGACAGGAAACATATCTAGAAGGAATGAGATGCTCTTGAACAACATCCAAGAAGTTGAGATTTTTTTATGTATGGGTGTTGACTTCATGGGGCCTTTTCCAACATCTTGTGGGAATCTCTACATTCTTTTGGCTGTTTATTACGTATCTAGATGGGTTGAAGCCGTTCCATCACATAAAAGTGATACTAAAGTTGTAGTCAAGTTCTTCAACAAGACCATCTTCCCTAGATTTGGCACACCTCGAATTATCATCAGTGTTGGAGGAAAGCATTTCACAGCCAGAAATTTTGAAGCTCTTTTGTCTAAGTATGGGGTAACTCACAAGGTTGCAACTCCATACCATCCCCAAACTAGTGGTCAAGTGAAAATCTCAAATAGAGAAATCAAGGGGATTCTAGCAAAGACAATCTCTCGCTCTAGGACAAATTGGGCAATGAAGTTCAATGATGTACTCTGAGCATATAGGATTGCATACAAGACTCCCATAGGTACTACACCATATCAGCTTGTTTATGGGAAGTCTTGTCATCGACCAATAGAGTTGGAGCATAGAGCATATTGGGTAGTGAAATGGCTTAATTTTGACATGAAGGAAGCAGGAGAAAAACAATTGCTAGACATCAATGAGTTGGAGGAGATCCGGTTGAATGCATATGAGAATGCACGGATCTACAAAGAGAGAACAAAGACGTGGCACGACAGACACATAGTGCCAACAAAATTCAAGGAAGGTGATCTTGTTCTAGCCTTCTCTTTAACTCCAAGCTCAAACTTTTTCCACGAAAGTTAAAGTCAAGATGGACAGGACTGTACATTGTGAAGAAGATTTACCCCTATGGAGCAATTGATGTATGAGGTGAGAACTCCGGAATTTTTAAGGTGAACGGACAAAGGCTGAAGAAATACACACCGGGTGTCCCGGTGGATCAAATTTCGCCCATTCACCTGATTTAACCCAATTGCGGAGTTAGGTTTGGCTAGAGACCTTAAACCAAGCGCTTCTTGTGATGCAACCCGATGTAAGAGTCTTTTTTGTCTGTGTCTTTTGCTTTTTGCTTTTGCGTTTTTGCGTGTTTTGTGTCTCTATCTTTGTAGGACCTAGGTGCCAAGGTAAAAGAACGGCAAAAAAAGGACGAAACAAGGAAAAAGCAGGAATCTCTGCCCTCTATGCTCCTCGGCCCGAGATTTTTACCCAGTTGACCGAGATTCCACAATAGAAGCCACGATCACGGTCCGAGATAAAAAATCTCGGCCGAGATTTCAGTCGCAACATCCGACAACATAAACCACCGTTCGAGTGAGCGCTAGATTAGCTTCATTTTTTACATTGTGAGTATTGTTTTTACTCCTGCTTATATTTCACATTGGGGACAATGTGAGATTTAAGTATGGGGTGGGATGCTTGCAATTCTTTAGCATATTTCTTATTTGTATTGCATTGAACAATTTGATATTTTATGTCACACGTTTCTTATTTTTATGCGTTTTTATAAAAAAAAATCAGAAAATTTGAAAAAATTTGTGCTTCTAGAATTGATATGACCTTTACGATGAAATTTGTGTAAGTTCATTTGGCTATTGATTATCATTTTGAGCCTTAATTGAATTAATGGCGTTTGTGGGATTTGATTACTTTGTTTGAAATTTATATGAGTTATGATAATTACCTTGTTTAATTGGATTGATTTTGGATAGTTGAAGCTATATGATGTGTTCTTATACATTGCACAAGAATGATTTAGGCAATTCGACTTCTTCTTCTTCTCTATCTTTGTCATGTTTACCACCTCAAGCATTGAATATAATTGCCCCCTTTTGACCTATCCGGGAATTAGGAACGTGGAATTTGAAGGTGTATGCTTAATTTGAAGAGTTTATGTGTATTATGTGAAGAAGTTGAATGTGATGTTATGAGATGTGATTTAAAAGCAAATATTTTAAGGGATTGTTGGTCATGAAGATGAGTAACTCGGCGGCACCATTCACATAATCGGGTGTTTGTGTCGTGCCAAAGTCTGATTAGCTAAAACGTCCTAATGAGGTGACTTGGTATGTGCATTTTGGTGTGAGGTACGTGAAGGAAACTGAACACCAAGGTTTCGGCTATTGTGCACCAATGCCTTTCACTCAAGAAAAAAAAGAAGAAAAAAATATGCAAAAAGGGTGGATGATTTGAATGTGTTGTTCTTCTTCCCGGATTATCACTACCCTCAATCACGTTTCTTTGGCCGTTTTCATTGCTAAGTCCTATTGACCTTTGTATACATGTATTTGACTTAATGGCTTAGACTTGAGTTTTTCATGAATATTAGACAATCGTAGTTTTTATGATGATTATGAATTCCTTGCAAAGTGTGATTATCCTTTACATGCCTACCTTACTTGACCTTAATCGAAGTATGTCTTTAGCCATGCAACTACACTTTGAGAGTGATCATGAATAGAAGCACTACCAAAAAGAGTTTTTCATATTTGTTTTCCATAGATAATTCATGTTATCATATCTTGGATTTACTACTTGCTTAAGGACAATGAAGGATAAGTATGGGGTATTTTGATAACATGATTTATCGACCTAGTTTAGTGGTGCATATAGGTAGATTTTTCTTTTCCGCATGCATGTTTTAGCCTTAGTTTATGTCTTTTATGCTTGTTTAGTTCTACTTTGCAAGTATAGATGTTTACACACGGTTTTGGTTTCATTGTAGGTAGTTTGGCGCATTTTGAAGCTAAAACGATGCATTTGAGGATCAAGCCTCGGAGTGGATGCTTAGGAGCAATCATACGAGCTAAGGAAACGAGAAGAAGTCGAGTTAGGAACGGAAGAGACATTTTTGTTAGCAACATTGGTCAGGCATCTCGGCCGAGGTATCCAAGCCGAGATAGTTGTCGAGTGAAGAAAACTATCTCGGCCGAGATCCACATATCTCGGTCCGTGATGGTAGCTACTATTCACCATCTTGGTCGACAATATCGGACCGAGATCCATGTGTGATCTGACCGAGATCCCAAGAATGCTGAAGATCGAAGACGAAATTTCGGCCCCGATAGTGACCGATCTCGGCTGAGATCCAGCCCGAGATTTTCCCTGAGCGTCGATTTTTATTTTATTTCGAAGACTTAGCCCAACCCATGTCTTTTGGAAGGTTGTTGGGTATAAAAGGAAAGCTTCGATTATTTCCAAAGGGGGATCAGAGAGAGAAAATTAGATTTCGTTAGTTGCAAAAGTAACAAATTCATTCCTTTTCAAACCTAAGGAGAAGTCTTTTCCTACCTTTCTTCTTCTTTGGTCTATCTTCACCATTGTTAATTGATTAGTTAGTTTTTTGGAAAGATTCACCCTTTCGTATTTCATTTAGTTCAGATACTCTTTGCGATATTGTGATTCATTGTTTTGTTGGTTTTCGAGTTAATAAAACTGAGTACTTTCTTCATTCCCTTTGGTTATTTCAGTTTTATGAATTATTTAATTGAATTGATTTCTTATTTTATTATGTTGATTATTGGCTAGACACCTTTGTGGTTCCAAGGTAATTAGAGATTTGTTTATACCTTGGACAATGATGGATTAATTATGCTTTTGAATTTTTGTGAATCGCTTTAAATCCTATGGGATGGTTTAGATTCAATCAAATTTAGAAACCTTCTAAACTAGCAAACTAAGTTGGAATTGATTCGTAAATGTGATGTTCCTTCTTAGATACATAAGAGAATCGACCCTAGGTAATAAAGGTTAAACCTTTATTGGATAGAATGTGCCATTATTCCTTCCTTAAGGCAAGTAACTCCTGAGACGTAACTGTAAAGGGTTATTTGATCCTTAATTGAGTAATAAGGTTTATTTGCAATTTCCCCCTCTTTACCTTGAGACGTAACGGTAATAGGTAATTAGGAATTGAACTAGAATAGAACATCAGCTGAGAAACGTTCATCCATGTAGCTTTTCAACCATAAATGCCATGTGAGAATATCCTGAGTCCATGTGTATAAATAATGATCTTAATCCTTGGAACTACTTTCATCCACATATTTGTTAGATTGTTTTATTTGCTGTTATTTGGTTTTCAATCAATAAGTCACAAATTGATTGCGAACTACACAAACCTTCTCTCAACCATTTAATTCTTTCTTTCCATTTATTTTTTAATATTTATTCTTAATTCAGATTTATACTATATTAGATCAACTTTCAACATCATCTCACATACTCCCTGATATCGACCTTGGAATACTTGCTCTACTGCGATCGATTCATACACTATGGGTTCGTTGCAATTGAGTAGTTATTACGAGTTATAAATTTAAAGCAAACCGTTGTTTTACTACCTTGTGAGTTTCTATCATTGTTGATAGGGATTTATAGGGGGTAAAACCAACGAACAACAATGAAATTATAAAATTCATAAGGTTATTACATCATTCGGATTTGAGGTAAATAAGGTTGAAAATTTTATATTTAACAATTTAGTGAAAATAAGTAAATACTTATCGATGATATACTATCAGTTTGGAACGATATGGGCTTATTGGCCGAAACCAAGAGATTTCTCATTAGGAGTTTTGAGATGAAAGATCTTGGGGACACTTCTTTTTCTTAGGTAAAATATACTATTAGATAATTCTCATAGTGCCATTAACTTGTCACAAAAGAGCTCAAGGTTATCAATTTCGGCCTTAATGTATGCTTTAAGAAAATCCTTGAGGTTTTGAAGATATAAGAGATACCCTATACAATTGTCATAGGGAGTCTAATGTCTTTTGGGTGTGTACACTTCCAGTTATAGTGGATATGACTAAATCCTATAGCAGATTATTAAGTGCATGGAGTCATACGGGCTTGCAAATAATGAAAGATTTCATGCTATAATACAAAAATCGAGAGTTTGGAGATCATTGGATATTTTATCTCGATTTTTGTAGACGTTGGATAAAAGACGATCACCTTAAGAAAATATGTTGGTTGGAAGAACTATGTCTTGTAAAAGTGTTAAACAACACTTGTAGCTATTTCCGCTATGGTTGTATATATTTGTCATTTGCTACATGCTTTTGGTAGCTTTAAGAGTCAAATAAAGTTATTTTGTGGTAACTTATATGTCAGTTGAATACAACATGCACCTACTAAACATCCTTATGGAGAAATACATTGACATTATGTTTATGTCCATGAAAGAAAAAGTTCAAGAAATGACAAGTTGTATAGAACATATAAGGACAAACCCAAATTATCGGATCCGTTAATCTAGGGATTGCCTCCTAAAGTTTGATCTGATTTTTGCTGAGGATTTAGTTCTCTTTTCGGCTTCTACATCCCAAGTTCAAATCGTCGAATCTTGCCTCGAGCGCTTTTGTTGTGTCTCAGGCCAAAAGTTGAACATCTCCAAATCAAATTTATGTGTTTCCACTAACGTGCTTGGTTCTCTTCGTCATAAAATTCAGAAATCTACGGGGCTTGATATATCTTTCAACTTTGGGAAGTATCTCGGTTTTCCGATGATTCAAACACATGTTTCTCCTTTTGACTTTGATTTCATCATTAAAAGAATGAACAACAAACTTTCTTCTTGGAGGGGTTATCTACTCAGCGTTGTTGGGAGAATGACGCTTATTAAGTATGTCCTTAGTTCCTACTCTACGTACTTTATACTAGAGTTATTAGGCTTCGACATACTATTTGTACTAAAATAGACTGGATCTAGAGAAGGATCTTGTGGAATGACAATGAAATTATAAATGATATTTATATATCTAAACTGTTTTATATTTTGTTAGAGTTATTCTAGGACTTAGTTAGATCACAAAGATCTTCTGTTATCACAATATGAACTTCTGATCAGATTTATATTTATAGGATCTTCTTCAATGAATGAAAAATATAGTTCATAAGTCTCATTGTTTATATGGTATCAGTAACTCGATCCATCAATTGAGCAAACCACTATCCTATTATGGTTAAATACGCACCAGCTCTTACGAATCCACATGAACCTACAAAACCCTTCACTATTGTGATTCTCACAAACATAATCAAGCTTACCCCGACAAACTACATAATTTGAAAGCAAGAAATCTTTGTAACTATGGAAGGTTATGAGCCGGATAACTTCCTCCTTGGAAAGATCGAGATACCGGAGAAAACCCTTTTAAACTCCACCACAATAAACCCAACATACAAAACCTACAACAGGCAGGATAGACTCATCTATGGAGCAATAATGGGAACTCTATCTATTGAAGTTGCAAGCTTTGTTAAAATGGAAAAAACTTCGAATGAAATCTGGGAAGCCTTGAGACGTACCTATGGAAATCCGTCTAGAGGGAACGTAAAGCAAATCAAAGAATGGATTAGATCTAAGACGAAAGGATCCGATACAATATCGATTTATACGCAGAATGTCATAACAAAAACAAACCTCCTAGCGTCACTAGATTCACTAGTTTCACCAGAAGACTTCACTAACTACGTACTACGTGGTTTGGATTAACCTTATCAGCCTGTAGTTCATGTCATCAATGCTAGGGATTCAACAATTTCCTTTGAAGAGCTTAACGAGAAACTTTTTAACCACGAGCTGTCACTGAAGCACAAACACAAGGAAGCTGGTGGAGTTAGGACGGCTCTCAATATTCTAGGACTTAGTTAGATCACAAAGATCTTCTGTTATCACAATCTGATCTTCTGATCAGATGTGTATTTATAGTAGCTTCTTCAATAAATGAAAAATACACTTTGTAAGTCTCATTGTTTATAGAAACTAGAAGACGTATGCACAACATTTCATGGCGAGAGATTTCTAAACCGAAGGAGGTTTGGGGACTCAGCATCCATATGGCCAAGGAATCCAACCTCGCTACACTCGGGAAGTTAGCTTGGCGTTTTATACAAAAAGCCGATAAGCCTTGGGCCTTGCTTATGGCTTCCAAATACAACATGGTTGGCGTTGGGGGGTTGCTCCATGCCTTATCTCCCTATAAAGGTTCCCACATCATATGTGGTATTATTTGGGCCAGATATGGTGTCTTAGCTCTAGGTATCCAATGGTGTGCCAACGTTGGATCGACTCTTAGGTTCTAGACTAACTCTTGGTGCACTAACCATCCGTTGATCTGTGACGTTATCATTCAACCAACTGGTGAAATTTGGTCCACCAAAGTCACTATATATTGGATACATGGCCAAGGTTGGAAGTGGAACCAACTTAGCTCTCTACTTCCGATTGAATCCCTTATGGTTATGGCCGATTGTGTCTTACCACCTAACACTTCTCTTCAAGAATGTATTTACTAGAGAGAGGATCATATCAGACTGTACACTAACTCTTTGGTCCATAAACTATTATGCTCACTTGGAAATTTCACCACAAATGTTGTTGCTTCATTTTTTAAGATATGGAAGTTGAGAGTCACTGAAAGTATCAAAACCTTTGTATATACACTTGCACATGGGAAATTTATGACTAATGTAGAAAGTTTTTGTAGGCATCTCTCACAATTTGGCTCATTGAGCACGAAAGTGTCATCCATATACTTAGAAATTGCCCTAGTATGAGTATCTACACCCTTTGGGAAGCCATCGTTCCTGAGAGTTGGCAGCTGATTTCTTCTCTCTTGATTGAGAGCCATATTTACTTTTTAATCTCTCTTGCATCTTCACTCATGCTCACCAATGTTCCTTGGAATGCTTGGTTAATTGTGGTATGTTGGTGGGGATAGAAGTGGTGTAACAATGTCATCTTCAACAATGTTGGAGCCCAACCTAATCGTGTTTCATTCATAGCAGCCCAGATGCATGCCTTGTCCGTTGCCTACAAGAATGCTTCTCCGGCTAGGTCAACATTTTGCGGAAACCACCTCCATGGAATTGGCACTCAGTGTTAGGCTTGTGATCAAGAAGCTTGTGCCAATTCTTCCAAACGTCTCGACTTCAACTCTTGAATTCGGGCTTTTAGTGACTGAAGAGAAAAGGAGAGGGCACTCTGTTGATTCAAAGTTGACTACAACATGGAAATCCGGATGCGATATCCATGCAACCTCGAAACGGAAAGGTATGCGCGCGCACTCTATTAATTCTCCTCGTGGGTTGGAGTTGTACAAGTATGGGGTTGTGGTCGGAAGAAAGAGGTGGGAGGTGTCTCACAGTTGTATCAATCCAACATAGACGAGCACTTGCATTAACGAGGACCTTATCGAGACGTTTTGATTGTTTTCTAGCAATTTCATGTCCCCTATTCCACATAGATTACGGGCCACTAAATCCCATGTCAACAAGTTCAGCCTCATGAGTCTAGATTCGGCGGATAGATTCATGGCACTTTGATCAACCACGCAATTAAAGTCTTTGCTAACCACAACATTTCATTGGTAGTTCTTAATATCTTGCATAAGTTTGGTCTAGTCGTCTCCTCTCCTAGGAGTAGGTGGGTTGTAGACTATGAAAAGTTCCATGGTGATATTCTTAATACTGATAGATAAGTGTATGAAATTGATCTCATGTTGCTAGATTACGATATTATGAGAAATGTAGTATCAGAAGAACCATATACCACCCCAAAACCTCTCTAATTTGACTCGAGTGTGATCAGTAAACTTGATTCTTGAATAAAAAACTTGAGCAGTATGTCCGGAAATCATGGTCTCAAAAAGAGCTAAAAAATCAACTCTGTAGAGGTTAATCATGTAACTTAAGGATTTGCGGAACCGCTTGTTACACTCGCCTTGACAATCCCAAACGAGTCCATTAATTGAACCTTGTTCTCAACCGGACCAGGTGGTGGGATCTGAATATCTTCAATGCTTGAATCCACAACCATTTTTATCACTTTGATCAACTGAAAGTGATTTGTGGCCAATTTGGTTGTCATGTACGTCCACAACCAATGTTAATGGTGGTGGGTTATCATTATGGTTATTACCGGTGGTGATACCTCTATCGGTTTCCTAAACTCCTTTTTCTTCCTTGATTTCCTAGTGACGGACATCCATGCTCCGAGGAAGGTCTCTTGGGAAGAGCAACCATCATCTACAACATTAGTAATTCTTTCATCTATAGTGGCGCTGATGTAGGAGCATCTAATAGCTTAACTTCACCTCCTTGTACTTATTAGAGCAGAATGAAGATGAGATGATTATCTAGAGAGGAAGAAAATGCTTATGAGGAGATGGATACACTTCAAGGAGCTAGAGAAGAAAAAGGCCGAGATCCCAACACGTTTGTCTGAGATGTGGACGGCTGAAATGAGTGAGATACATATGAGGAGGATTTACGTGGAGTAGCTTGGAGAGGAGAAAGATTTCGGGCCAACTTAAGTGGTTAAATTATGCCCAGTTTGATCTATTATTTTTCAGCCCGGCCATATTTAGACTCTTTTTTTATTATTTTGGGCGGACTTTTATTTTATCTATTTTGGGAACTTCTATTTTATCTATTTTTGGGCTTTTACGATAAAATAATTTCACGCCAAAAATATTATCTCTCCTTTTCTATTTTTGGGCTCTAGATTAGATTCTCAAGCCCGCAACTTAGCTTGTCCTGTATTAAACCCTAGACGTTTCCCCAGCCTATATAAGGCATTGTAATGTTGACGTTTTTCTGCAGCTTTTATCAAACACAAAAATCGAATACTTTGAGTATTTACTTCTCTCGTGGAATTGAGAACGAATAGGTGAAATCCTATTCAAACCTTGAGTGAGTGGATTCTCATTCGCCTAATAGCTTGGACTGTTTTGAGTTGTGTCACTTGAATTGGCAAGTTGGTGCTCTCAATCACCTTCCTGCAACTTCTCGTGCTTTGGGGACTATCGCCTTGTCCTATGTGTGGGATTGTAGCGGAAATGTTTTTTTAATTCATTCCAAGTTGTGTGTTAAGGCCTTTGTTTCGCTAGTGTGCTCTTGGTTGTCTTAATGGTTCGACTAGATCTATCCATCCATTGATCCTTCATCATCATTTGGATCATCATCCACGTTTTTCTATCCTTTTCACGTCTTTTCCATTTCTTTATTGTGAACGAAATCTTGGTGTTGAAAGATCGGCAACCTCACGGCTAACCCCATATCAAATTAGTATCAGAGCCAATGTTATTCAACACCTTGTATCTCCATTCACTTTACATGTCCATCTTACAAAAAAAAGAAAAGAATTTGAGCTTTCAAGATCCGCCAAGAAAGTTCTTCACAAAAGGAGTCACCGGAGCAGGAACCGTAACGGTTAGTCTACTAATCTCGTTATTTTACTGCTTTTCGATTCCGCATTCAATTTTTTGAAAAAAAGATTATTTGTGGTTTGTTGTTATCTCTTCATACCCTAGCCAAATATTTGATCTTTTTTGTCGTTTTTTATCGGAATACCACCCGCCGCCACCATTTCTACCACCGGCAGCCACCACCACCACCATTACCACCACTGTCTCACCCTCCAACCGAGACTACCACCACCGAGATCTCCCAGTTACCCCCTTCACCCCTCGTTTCACCTCCGAACCAATGCCACCACCACCACCCTGTACTCCCGCCACCACCTCTTGTGTCTACCAAATTACCCCACAACCGCCGCCAAACCCTAACCCTAACCCTTCGGCAAACCCTAGCCGCCGAAACCCTAACCCTAGCCACCAAACCCTAACCTTATCCTAGCCGCTCACCCTCACAAACCCTAGCCTCAGTCTTCTTGACCCAAATCCGATCCAAACTGAACCATCCCGGTTCGAACCAACCCTCACCTAAACCATATCGGTTCACCCTACTGAGACCGAAACACCTCCAACCGAGACCTTCTCGGTTCACTACTTCATCGGTTCTTCTCTTGAACCACCCTTGCACCACCACCACCACAAGTGCACCACCGGCTCACCTGTAACACCACGAATCCGTAGGACTCGAGGCGCTACTGGGTTAGGATCTCACAATGTATCCTGACCCTAGCCTGACAATAAGTTCACTAGATCTTACAACAAGGTACAGATAGATTAAAACCAAAACATAAAACTGTAATATATAAATCAAAAGATTTATAAAAGGTACCGCTGAGTACAATCAAAACATAACTGTACCTCATAAAATGTCCCATAACCCTCGCAAGCCTAGTGTACGGAGCCCTCAGATGATCACCCACTCTGGATCACTCTACAACTCGGCTAACCTGCAAAGGATCTACAACACGGTATAAAACCGTTAGCTAACCATACACATATATATAGAAGATGCAAGAGCACAAACACACTTCATGAATCATAACATATAAGCATGATGTCACACATTTACCCGGTTAATTATCTTTATAAAGTCCAACACTCAAATCGTATAAATAGATGTATATGAATATATGTGACACGAGGAATATATAATCCTCACCTCTGGGTGATCATGCCAGCTGGAGTGGTGTCTGTTCACACCTCCCTGTGTACCTTAAGGGAGTGGAGAGTGCCCGAACCGTTTACTAGATCTGGATAACCACAGAGAACCGCACAGACTCCTAGAGGGATGAAAGGGAAAGTTGTCATGGCCCTACAATGGGCCGTCACTAAACCATAGGTCGGTAATAATCAATATCGCATGCTATCAATCATATATCAAACACCACTCATGCATACATCCAATATTAGGATGATAGCTAAGTAAGTCCTATGGACTTACCTCAATCTCGGAATAACCTCAACCACGTAGTGCTCTCAACAAGATCCACTCCAAACTAGAGGACAACACTGCCTAAAACAAGGTATAACGAGATATCACATCTCCTATCAATCAAAGGGGTCACACCTAGGCTCAAGGGATCCATAAGGATCATATCCAACTTATAAACCTCGATAAAATCCTAAACCTCAAAGCCATAACCGGCATATAACGATATCATACTCATCATCATTCTATACTCATATGCGTACCTCGCATGCCTACTAACCGCTCATACTAGGAAAGGAAAGGATCTACACTACTCTACGTAGATCCGGGACAAGACGCACTTGCGTGACAAGAGGGACGCAGGGCGAAGCAAGGCAAACCGCAGCGCGGCGGTGCTCCAACGCAGGGGCGGTGACCACAACCGCAGGGACGGCGGCGCTGAGGCGCGGTGCAGTGACAATGTTCCACTGGGCGGCGTCTCGCTGGCGCAAGGGGCGGCGACTCTACAGAACGTAGAGTCCCGACTTCTCTTCACTCTTATACGTGATTAAATCACGTCTTCTCCATTCCATATCCAAACACATACATATACATACACATTCTAACATCAAATTTACATTCAATACATCTAATCCTAAGCTAAGGAAGATAGAATCAAAGAAAGAAAGAAGAGAAGAAGAAAATGGGGCTTACCTACTGCTGGAATAACCAAAGAAATGATCCAAACTAACACCTCAACTGGCTCCAAGCTCAGCCACGACATCCATCATCATCAATCAACAACCACACACAAACTCTTTCAAACTCTAAGAGGAACAAGAGCAAGATCAAGGAGGAGAAAGGGAGAAGTAAGAAGGACGTGAGTAGCTGGAGAATGAAGACTGAAACCCTTCATCACGAGCCAAAGAAGAAACTTAAAGGAAAAGGAAAATAAAGAGTAAAGCACGGGTCAAGAGTTAACAAAGTCGGCTGCAGCCGCAGGAAACCGCAGGGGCGGGTATTCCTGGCCGCAGGGGCGGAACACAGGCTCAGCCGCAAGGGCGGCTCTCCCCGAACCCAGCAGGGTGGCTAAGTCCTATCTCGGCTCTAAAAGACTAAGGCTATTACATCTCAACCCCCTAAAAACAAGTTTCGTCCCGAAACTTGTAAAATCCTAAACCACTCGACTCAGAAGCCGAGGTATAACTCTCTCCATCGAAGGCATCACATCTCAGTACGTATGGTACCGCCAACCTATACCATTCTATAATCTCAAACACAAGCATGGAGGAAAAAATCTCCAGCAACAAGATCACTATATTGTCCAAGGCATAGAGGAAATCCATCTCTAACCAATACTATAATCACCTCACAAGGCATAGAGGAAAACCATCTCTAGCCGTATCATCATCACATAATAGAAGGGCATGAAGGAAAAACATCTCCAGCAATACTATGTCCATCAAAATAGCATGGAGGAATACCATCTCCAGCTGAACCCAATCGTATCACAATAGCATGGAGGAAAGAGCCATCTCCATCTATAAACAATAATCGTACTAGCACAACAAGATCTAGTAAGATCACACATCATATAATAGCTAGTACAAAATAAACACATCATAGCATATAAACACATAAGCATAACACTCACCAAGATAGTACGAAGATCTACTCGTTGATCCTACAAGTACATCTATCTCGGGATAGAACTCTGGATAGTTCCTCTGGATACTATCCTCAGTCTCCCATGTAGCCTCTCAGGTCCTCGTCTCGACCACTGTATCCTCAGGATAGGAATGTCCTTCGAACGCAGGCGTCTCATATCTCGTTCTAGGACTGCAATCGGATGCTCAACAAAAGTGTGGTCTGGCTCAACCACCAAATCATCATAACTCACGAATATGTCTCGGATCTGGTATATACTCCCTCAGTTGAGACACATGAAACACAGGGTGAACACCCTCTAATCTCAGAGGCAAGGCGAATCTATATGCTGCGCTCCCAACCCGATCCAGAATCTCGAACGGTCCGACATATCGGGGGCTCAACTTCCCCTTAATGCCAAAACGTCTAACACCTCGTGTCGGAGACACTCTCAGCCACACATGGGCTCCTACTCTGAACTCTAGGGTCTACGCCTCCTATCTGCATAAGACTTCTGACGGCTCTGCACAGTCAGCATCCTTCTCTAATCAGTGCTACACGAGCCACATCATCCTGAATCTGATCAGTGTCAAACCACTAACACTGCTTGCTCATCCCAGCATAACGGCGTATGACATCTCTGTCCATACAGTGCCTCATATGGGGCCATCCCAATAGATGCATGCCAGTTGTTGTTGTACGAGAACTCAACTAGTGGGAGATGATCCGTCCACACTTGTCCCCAGTCCACACACAAGCTCGCAGCATATCCTCCAGTGTCTGAATGGTCCTCTCTGACTAACCATCTGTCTGAGGATGGAACGCAGTAGTGAAGTGCAAACTCGTGGTAAATCGTCCATCTCTGTCTGAGACGATCGTCCTCGGTACACCATGGAGTCTCACAATTTGTCTAGTGTACTCCTCACCTAATCTGCTTACCGGCCACGTTTCCCGAATAGGGATAAAACGTGCCGTTTCGTCAGTCTGTCCACTATAACCCAGATGGCATCAAAGCACTTGCTCGGTCTCAGCCCAGTCACAAAATCCATGGTGACGTCCTCCCACTTCCTCTATGGAACAAGTAGTGGATGGAGTTCACCTCCAGGTCTGCAATGCTCGATCTTGACCTACTGCTGACAGGTCGCACACTGTGCTACAAATTTGGCCACATCGGGCTTCAACCCTCCCCATTAGTATGAACGTCTCAAGTCCTGGTACATCTTACTCGTACCTGGGTGCACTGAATAAGGCATACAGTGAGCCTCCTTTAATATCCTCTAGCGTAGATCCGCATTAGCGGGTACACATACGCGACCACGGCGTCTCAACACTCCATCTGCCCCTAAAAGGAACTGTGGTGCCTCATCGAGACATCCTCTCTCGGATCCTCATCAGTGTCGGGCAGGTCCCCTGCTTCTGTTGGATCTCACCTAACAAATCAGGAAGAACCTCTAAAGTACTCAGTTGGGCGTCCTCATCAGGAAACTAGACGTCCAACTCCAGCCAAATCAGGTCTCTCTGCAACTGATGCTGCACTGTCAACCTCGCAATCGCCTGCTCTCAAGGCGTCTTCCTGCTCAGGGCGTCGGCGACAACGTTCGCCTTACCCGGATGGTACAGAATCTCCAGATCAAAAATCTTTGATCATCTCAAGCCATCTACGTTGGTAGTTATTCAATTCCCGTTCCGTGAAAATATACTTCAGACTCTTATGGACTGTGAAGATCTGACATGTAGCACCATACAGGTAATGTCTCTAGATCTCCAGTGCATGAACTACGCGCAGCCAACTCTAGATCATGAGTCGGGTTGTTCTCCTCATACGTCTTCAGCTATCTATAGCGCATATGCAATTACTACTGCCCCACTGCATCAACATACATCCCAAGCCTAGCTTGGATCCATCACTGTAAACCACAAAATCAAGTGTACCCTCTGACTATGCCAAAATAGGGACGGAAGTCAGACGTCTCTTTAGCTCCTCAAAACTTTGCATACACTACTCAGACCATACAAATCTGGTAGTCCTCCTCAGCAGACTCGTCAATGGACGGGCAATCACAGAAATTCCCTCCACAAAGCGTCGGTAATAACCGGCTAGGCCAAGGAAGCTACGTACTTCCTTGACGTTCGTCGGTGTTGTCCAAGCTGCTACTGCCTCGATCTTTGCTAGATCCACCTTGATCCCTTCAGCTGAAACAACATAACCCAGGAATGCTACCTCTGGCATCCAGAACTTGCACTTAGAGAACTTAGCATAAAGTTCTCTATCCCGTAAAACCTGCAACACAGTCCTCAGTTGCCTTGCATGCTCCTCTCTGCTACGAGAGTGCACCAGAAGGTCATCTATGAAGACCACCACAAACTGATCCAGGAAGTCGATGAATATGTTGTTCATCAACTCCATGAAGACAGCTGGGGAATTCGTAAGCCCAAATGGCATTACCACAAACTCTTAGTGTCTATATCTGGTCCGAAATGCTGTCCTGTGCACATCCTGCCCTCTCACTCTCAATTGGTGATACCCTAAACGCAGGTCAATCTTGGAGAATACTGTCGCTCCCTGAAGCTTATCTAACAAGTCATCAATACGAGACAATGGATAATTGTTCTTGATGGTCACCTTGTTCAGCTCTTTGTAATCAATACACAATCTCAGCGATCCGTCCTTCTTCCGTACGAAGAGGATAGGTGCTCTCCATGGGGATATGCTAGGGAGGATAAAACCCTTCTCAGCCAACTCCTCAAGTTGCTTCTTCAGCTCCAGCATCTCGACAGACGCCATCCGGTATGGGGCCTTCGAGATAGGTCTCGTACCAGGCTCTAAATCAATGCCAAAGTCCACACTCCTCTGAGGCGGCAAACTAGACGGCTCAGCAAATACGTTTGTAAACTCGCAGACCACTGGGATATCCTCTAATGCTGGGCTGTCCCCCTCCTTCATGGCGTAACACCAGAAGACCTCACAACCATGTGCAATCAGTCTCGCTGCCCATATCGCACTGATAACCATGTCTGATTTTCCAAGGTCCCAACCTCGGAAAACCTCTATCTGGCCTAACTCGGTAGAGAGGGTCACAGTCCTCCTACCTACATCTAATACTGCCTGGTGTCTATCCATCCAGTCCATACCTAAAATGACTTCTTCATGCACTAATGGCATGACAAAGAAGTCAACAAGCAATACATGGGTCCCTACAGAAATGTGACAGTCACGAATCTCACAAGTACCTCTGACCCTACTACCATCGGGTAACCCTATACTAAAGGGTATCCCCTCAGTCGTATCTAAAGTCAGACGCTCAACACATGCATCAGAGATAAAAGAAAGCGTCGCACCCGTATCAAACAAAACTCTAACAGGTAAACCATGGATCAGAATGGTACCTGTAGCAGTCGGTGCAGCTTGCTCCTCTGCACTCCTCAGCTCAAAAACTCTACCCTGAGGTCCTCTGGTGTCCGTGGTACTCCCACCACGACCTCTGCCTCTACTCGGCCCAGGAGCAGATCCCTGAGTCGTAGGACGGTCTAGGACTCTCTGTTGTCCCGGAGTCTGCTACTACTAAGGTGGTCTCTGCCCACCTCCCGCTACACTAGCAGGAGAAGAACCTTGCTGTGATGAAGCTCCACCCCGTCTCTAGAAAATATGTTTGTGACCTAGTCTGCCACAGATGTAACAAGTCACTGTCTGCCTCGTGCACTCTGGCCGCATATGTCCATAACCACCACAGTTGTAACACTGTAGTCTCTTATCTACAACTGGTGCAGATGAGAAATAACTCTGGCGTCTCTGGCCTCGCCTTGGACGAACAGCTTCACCAGCACCACTGGTCTGCCCAGTCCGCTGTCTCTTCTCTGACCCTCAGGTCTGAGAAGCTCTCCTCTGCCCAGCTCGCTCCCTCTCATAATCGGAAGCTCTGTCCTGATAATCCATCAAGGTCTCACAGTGAAACCCCGCCATGTAAGTCGGTGTAGTATCCCTCAGTCGTCGGGAGAAAAGATATACATGCTGATCTGCAGGAGGTGTAGTTGGACCCAGCAAAGCCAGCTCCTTCTTGAACCTCCTGATAGCCTCTGAGACTGGTACATCCTCAAATCCAGCCTCGACAAAATCTCATAGTTTCTCCCTCCTCAGTGAGGTAGGGCATAAATGCTCTCTAATCATAGTCCACATCTGGTCATAACTACTAACTTGACCCCGTACAGATATCCACCAGTGCTGTGCCAAGTCTCTGAACAGAGTCTGCACCAACTCTATTTGTCTATCTGTTGGACATCTAATAGACTCCAAAGCTGAGTCCACATGTCCGATCCATAGCTCTACCTATAACCCCACCTTACTAGAGAAAGGGGTTACACCCATCTGGTGAAATGCCTTCAACCAAGTGTCTGGTCTAGGCCCTCTATACTCCTCCTGAACCCGAGCAGTCTCAACAGCATTTGCCTGTGCAGCTAGCACCTGAGTCGCTCCATGGGATCTCTCAGATGATCCCTCCTATCCTGGATGATCAGGGGCACGTCTGCCTACTCTAGCAGCCTCCTCCACTCGCCTAATATACTCGCGGAATGCTGGTTTCTCCATGGACACACGATCCGAGTCATTTGACTGGACTCTCTGTGATCCCTATCTCTCAGCTGCCCCGTTCCCAGTCTCAAGAACGACACTCTCAGCAACATCCTCGAGAATCTCCTCCGCTGCACGTGGATCAACAGCGGGAATCCTACCCCGTCCTCTACCTAGAGAGGGTCTACCCCTACCTCGTCCAATTGTAGATAAGGCTCTAGTCTGAACCATCTGCAGGGTATAAACCTAACTTAAAAGGCTATATATATGTCATATGTATAGATATATATCAAGTCAATCACAACATAATATCTTTGTATATCTATACTGTCGAGATCTTCAGAGGGGTGATGGCTTCTCGTACACGCTATCCCAAAACATTTGTACTCATTTCAAAACCAAAACCTTTTGAAAAGTCAGACCCATTTCGGGTTCTGTTTATGTATCTATTCGACCTTTATCGCAGATTACAAGTGCCATTGTTGTCAATCTAGCTCTGATACCAACTTTGTAACACCCCTAATCCGTAGGACTCGAGGCGCTACTGGGCTAGGATCTCACAATGGATCCTGACCCTAGCCTGACAACAAGTTCATTGGATCTTACAACAAGGCACATATAGATTAAAACCAAAACATAAAACTGTAATATATAAATCAAAAGGTTTATACAAGGTACCGCTGAGTACAATCAAAACATAATTGTACATCATAAAATGTCCCATAACCCTCGCAAGCCTAGTGTACGGAGCCCTCAACAGATCACCCACTCTGGATCACTTTGCAGCTCTGCTAACCTGCAAAGGATCTATAACACAGTATAAAACCGTTAGCTAACCATACACATATATATAGAAGATGCAAGAGCACAAAAACACTTCAGGAATCATAACATATAAACATGTTGTCACACATTTACCCGGTTAATTATCTTTATAAAGTCCAACACTCAAATCGTATAAATAAATGTATATGAATATATGTGACACGAGGAATATATAATCCTCGCCTCTGGGTGATCATGCTAGCTGGAGTGGTGCCTGGTCACACCTCCCCGTGTACCCTAAGGGAGTGGAGAGTGCCCGAACCGTTTACCAGATCTGGACAACCACAAAGAACCGCCCAGACTCCTAGAGGGATGAAAGGGAAAGCTGTCACGGCCCTACAATGGGCAGTCACTAAACCATAGGTCGGTAATAATCAATATCGCATGCTATCAATCATATATCAAACACCACTCATACATCTAATATAAGGATGATAGCTAAGTGAGTCCTATGGACTTACCTCAATCTCGGAATAACCTCAACCACGTAGTACTCTTAACAAGATCCACTCCACACTTGAGGACAGCACTGCCTAAAACAAGGCATAACGAGATATCACATCTCCTAACAATCAAAGGGGTCACACCTAAACCCAAGGGATCCATAAGGATCATATCCAACTTATAAACCTCGATAAAATCCTAAACCTCAAAGCCATAACCGACATATAACGATATCATACTCATCATCATTGTATCTTCATATGCGTACCTAGCATGCTACTAACCCGCTCATACTAGGAAAGGAAAGGATCTACACTACTCTAGGTAGATCCGGGACAAGACGCACCTGCGTGACAAGAGGGACGCAGGGGCGAAGCAAGGCAAACCGCAGGCGCGGCGGTGCTCCAACGCAGGGGCGGTGACCGTAGCCGTAGGGGCGGCGGCGCTGAGGCGCGGGTGCGGTGACAATGATCCGCTGGGGCGGCGTCTCGCTAGCTCAAGGGCGGCGACTCTACAGAACGTAGAGTCCCGACTTCTCTTTCACTCTTCACGTGATTAAATCACGTCTTCTCCATTCCATATCCAAACACATACATATACATACACATTCTAACACCAATATAAATTCAATACATCTAATCCTAAGCTAAGGAAGATGGAATCAAAGAAAGAAGAAGAGAAGAAGAAGAATGGAGCTTACCTACTGCTGGAATAACCAAATAAATGATCCAAACTAACACCTCAACTGGCTTCCAAGCTCAGCCACGGCATCCATCATTATCATCAACAACCACACACAAACTCTTTCAAACTCTAAGAGGAACAAGAGCAAGATCAAGGAGGAGGAAGGGAGAAGCAAGAAGGACGTGAGAAGCTGGAGAATGAAGACTGAAACCCTTCATCATGAGCCAAAGAAGAAGCTTAAGGAGAAAGGAAAGGAAAGAGTAAAGCACGGGTCAAGAGTCAACAAAGTCGGCTGCAGCCGCAGGAAACCGCAAGGGCGGGTATCCTGGCTGCCGGGGCGGAACACAGGCTCAGCCGCAGGGGCGGCTCCCCGAACCCGCAGGGGCATCTAAGTCCTATCTCGGCTCTAAAAGACTAAGGCTGTTACATCACCCTAGTCGAGCTGCCTTCACGACGCCCTCGGACTTGTTCGAGCTCACCGCCGCCGATACACTAAACCCTAGTAGGGTTTCGGCCTTCTCTTGTTTTACGTGAGCTCCAAGTAAAAAAAAAGCGAACATTCAGTTATCAGCAAAAAAATAAAAGAAAAGAAACGTTACTTGCTGACCAAGTTATTGAGTTTTTTGCGGTTGTTCTTATTGTTTGTAGTTCTAGTTGGTGCATATTTTCAGTTTTATTTATATCCCTTTTGCTCCCTTGACATATTTTTCTATCCCCTTGTGTTCCATGCATTCTTTGCAAAGTAATGTTCCTATCACTTTTGTTCCCCCCTTACCTTTTTCCCTTTTTCCTTTTATTTCATCAGGCTTCATTTATCTTTTATTTGAGATAATTGTTTTGTTGGTTGAGAAATTGCAGGCGAGTTTAGTTTTTCTTTTCAAGCCAACACCACTTAAAAGGCCATTTTCCTTTGAGATCTAAGTCGATCGCCTTACTTATAGTGCCTGAACGCATTTGACCTATTGTTGTTTAGAGGTATTTTACTTGCATATTCACAGTGATCTTCGCAAACCGGCTAAGAGAGGTTGTGAGGTCAATGAGAAAGCTTACAGAGTGATACACTAGAAGAGGGTAGTTTAGGATTCTTCATTCAACTAACCTTTAACGTGTTTGCTTGTTTTGAGTAATGTCTGCTTCAGGAAGGGAAAATGAGAATAGGGTAGCTGACGCTCCTAGAGCTCTGGACGTCGATACTATACAAGCCAGATTCATGGAATAGATAGATGGCTTGGAGACACGGATGAATGAAACGACACCACCTAGGGATAATCCACCTCCTCCACCACCCAAGCAACACTTTCCACCCCGAGTTAATCCAGGAATCATGCAGCCCAGACGATTCATATGAAGAGAGCTGGACTTCGAGGATGAAAGGGAGGAAGAGAATCTAGTGCTAGAGATTGAAGTGTATTCCAAGGCTAAGGTGAAGATACCACCATTTGAAGGGAAGTATGATGTTGATGTGTACCTTATCTTGGAGGCTAAAGTAGAACAGATCTGGAGCTGTCATAACGTTTCTGAACTTATGAAGGTACAATACGCTGCTCTTGAATTTACTGGTTATGCTTTAATGTGGTGAATAACTTGTTGAGGAAAGGAGACGATTTTCGATACGGACATGATTACGTGGGATCAGATGAAATCCATCACGAGAGCCCGTTTGGTTCCACCTTTTCATGGAAGAGATTTGTGTGAACGACTCGAGAACCTCAAGCAAGGTTCTAAGAGTGCAAAAGAAGTTTATGTAACCGTGGAGATGGAGATAGTTCGAACCGACGTGCTGGAAGATAAAGAAGCTACCATGGCTCGATATCTTAGGATACCACTTCCTTATTTAGCTCACGAGGTAGAGTTGTATGCATATTCTAACTTGACAATCTACTACATCCACGTGGAGAGGAAGTTTCATCAGAGATCTCGGCCGATATCATAACATCACCGGCCGAGATTCATCTAGCAGCAATCGAGACTTCCGAGCCTCGCCGAGTACAATAGCTACACCCACGTCAAGCAAGACGCCTACCTCTACACCGCATGGAAGTGACTCTAATTATACCATCTAGAGCTAGAGATCGATATTACTTGTTTCAAATGTCAAGGAAGAGGCCATGCTCGAGAGTGTCCTAACAAGAGGACATTAATCATCAATGACAAGGGATACTATGAGTCAAATTTTGACCCAAAGGAAGCAAGAGAGGAAAGGACGACTCTAATGGATGAATGGAAGGAAGAAGACGACAAACCTGAACTTCCATTTATTTCCGGATTGTGTCTTCACTCTAGTAAGATTGTTCCTGACTCTTGTCTTGCCTTAAGTACTTTAGATATTGTTTCTCCTGAGACTATTATTGTTGAGCATGATCTAGACATACTTGATGAAATTTCTAGTTATGATAAGGAGATATGTGAGAGCTTAGATGATAATACCATTGCTGAGTTTATTTCACATCATCTATGTGTCTTAATGATGCCATACTTCCTACTATGAATGCTGAAATTGTGGAGTATGTTGCTGAAATCAATTCACCTATGTTAGTCCCTATTAATGCTATGTTGAGTATTGAGTCACTTGCTGATTTTGTTGAGCATCCGGCTGAATTAATAGCAGGGTAGCCACGGCCGAGGTTATAGAAGAGGACGAGGTGACAGCTGAACCTCACGGCCTATAGGGAGATGAATTGTCTTGTTATATTTGTCCCCCTCGCCCCTTAACTAATGTTGAATTGTTTGATTGTGTTGTCATTAGGAGAGCCTTGAGCATTCTACCTTCTATTGATGAAGATAATCAAAGAGAGAACTTGTTCCATACACGTTGCCTAGTCTAGGAAAGAGTATGCAATATGATCATTGATAGTGGAAGTTTCAGCAACTTGGTTAGCACTGAAGTTGTTAACATATTGCAGCTTAATACCATTCAACACCCGCGGCGTTACAAGCTTGGATGGATGAACGATTGTGGAGAGATTAGGATCAAACGACAGGCCAACGTCATGCTCAAAATTGGAGCATATGAGGACACAGTTCTATGTGACGTTGCACCCATGCATGCTTGTTAGTTCTTACTTGGACGACCTTGAGAGTACGATAGAGATGTCACGCATAAAGGAAAAACTAATCATTATTGTTTTACCTTTCAAGGAAAGGATTTCATACTCAAGCCCATGACACCCATTGAGGTCACTAAATACTATGATAAGAAGAAGAATAAAGAAGAGGACCTTAAGAAGAAGACCTTGATAATCACCAATACAGGCACCACTGAGAATTCACACTTTGATCCTTTTTCATGTCCAGTTTTTAGCTATGTGTGCCAAGAATTCTTATCCTTTATGTTTGAGCTTGGTATGGTAGAGAGTCTCATTGATTCACTTGGGGTATTCACAAGTCACTTGTAGTTTACCACTGGAGATATTTTGTCTATCTTTCTTTGAGTCTTGTTACTACTTTTGAGGACCTTGATTTAAAAGTAACTCTTGTAGTTGACCTAATTGATCTCACACCTACCCCTTATGTGTATAATGCATCCCACATGGGAGTTTTCTTATCTCTACGAGATAACACACTGAGACTAATTAATACTGAGTTCACACCTAATTCTGATGGAAGTTGTGTCTTGTCCCTTTTTGTAGGTATTGAGGAGTGGATAGAAGAAGAAGAGTGGTCGAGTCAAGGAGAGAGCAACTCCTAACAAGAATCAGATACTCACGTCCCAAAGCTAGAAGTGATGTCAGAAGAGGACGTCAATTGGGAGATTATGGAGCCAAATTTAATGCAGGTAGAGTTTGTCAATTGGGAGAGTACGGAACCAAAAATGATGCAGGAAGAGGACTCAAACCAAGATCGAACTGATCCAATTGAACCAGAGATGTCCTTGTAGCAAGGATCAAGTCCAGGCTCCGTGGATTCGTTGTCGACTCCTTTTCAAGAAAGGGAGGGTGATGCAGTAGCATCTAACAGCTTAACTTCACCTCCTTGTAGTTATATGGGCAAGATGAAGAGGAGGCGATTATCTATAGAGGAAGGAAATGCTTATGAGGAGATGGATACACGTCAAGGAGCTAGAGAAGAAGAAGGCCGAGATCCTTGAACATTTGTCCGAGATGTGGACGGCCGAAATGAACGAGATACATATGAGGAGGATTTACGCGGAGCAACTTGGAGAGGAGAGAGATTTCGGGCCAGCTTAAGTGGCTAAATTAGGCCCAGTTTGATATATTATTTTTCAGCCCATATTTAGACTCATTTTTTATTATTTTGGGCTGACTTATATTTATATATTTTAGAACTTCTTTTTTATCTATTTTTGAGCTTTTAAGATAAAATAATTTCAACCCAAAAATATGATCTTTCCTTTTCCATTTTTGGGCTCTAGATTAGATTCTCAAGCCCGTAGCTTAGCTTAGCCCGTATTAAACCCTAGACGTTTCCCCAACCTATATAATGCATTGTAGGATTGACGTTTTTCTGCAACTTTTATCAAATACAAAAATCGAATACTTTCAATATTTACTTTTATCGTGGAATCGAGAACAAATAGGTGGAATCCTATTCAAATCCTGAGCAAGTGGATTGTCGTTCGTCTAATAGCTTGGACTGTTTTGAGTTGTGTCAATTGAAAGACAAGTTGGTGCTCTCAATCACCTTCAAGCAACTTCTCGTGCTTTAGGGACTAGCGTATTCTGCTCTGTGTGGGATTATAGCAGAAATGCTTTTTTAATTCATTCGAAGTTGTGCGTTAGAGGCCTTTGTTTCTCTAGTGTGCTCTTGGTTATCTTAATGGTTTGACCAGATCTATCCATCTATCGATCATTCACCATCATTTGGATCATCATCCATGATTTTCTATCCTTTTCATCACTTTTCCATTTCTTTCTTGTGAACGAAATCTTGGTGTTGAAAGATCGGGCAACCTCACGGCTAACCCCGTATCTGGCGCCAAGGCTAGTCTCATTAGTCTATTTGCTCTCAAGTGTGTTACCTTTGTTTATTTCTGGCGGAGCAACAACGCACCTTTCAGTTGAGTGTCCATACAACCCACATCGATGGCATATATAGTTTAAGACCTCATTCTCAACCTCAACTCTGGATTCACCAATGAGAATAGTATCGATGCAGGTTTTGTCGAGTTCACTCTCAATGCAAACTCGCTGGAACTTCCCTCTAGTATCATAACGAGTAATTAAGATCTACTTTGAGCGGTGTTTCAAGAGCTGAAGCGACTCCGTATTGAATGACTTCATCACAAAGTTGATTTGGAGTTCCGATAGCCTAGCCCAAACAAAGAGGGTTCTTATAGTGTCGTTGTATGCACTGAAATGCGTTGAACATGACCGGTCTATATAGTGTCTGAAGATTTTACAGGGGCCTTCCGTCAAAGCTCGTATGAAGTCGTCTTCACGGTCGAACTGGACTGCGGAGAAGTTGTTAGGGAGATCAAGGATGGTCATGTGACCTTTTGATTTCCATAGTTGATAGATTCTGAGCTCGAGAAGGTGGAACGCAACATTGTGTCCCAAAACCTTGATGATGACAACAAGTGCTTCAACTACGTCATTATTTATTTCTTCCATTGCTATATCGCTCTAGTATCTTCTGGGAAGGAAATTATCATCTTCATGGACTTGATCAAAGTATCGCACTAGAGAGGCACCACTGAAGCCTTGGGGTCTCCGACGGCGGCAACATGCATATGATAGAGGCTTATCTAGTGGAATTGGTGAAGCAACATATGATAGAGGCTTATCTAGTGGAACTGGTGAAGGAGGCGAGAGGTTCATTGAGAGCATTTTGTTGAGTCAACTTCAAATTAACAAGGGTCGTCCATGAATTTTTATGGACATGCTGAGGAACCAACGTCAGAATATCATATTAAAAGGGTTATATTATGCATATGATTATGAAGATTTACTTTGGGATGGCATGGATGAAGCTATGTATAACAAAATGCTATTAAGATGCGGAGGAGATGTTTCAAACTAGACAACGTCTGTATGAAAAATGCTATTGAAGACGTGGAGGAGATGTTTCAAATTAGACAACTTCTTACGAGGTGATATTCATCATAATTGTGATCTTCATACTCAAATGTTCGGAGAGATTGTAACTAAATGAGATGATCCGATATTGTTGGAAATTGATGAAGATTGTGATTTGATGTACGGGCAACACCGAGGATGCTTTTTTTTAAAAATCTTAATTGTGCATATATGTATCCTCAATTATCATATATTTTCCCTTGCATTCCAACTTTCTTCTGGAGGACTCAATGTCAAGAAGGGGAGGATGATATGATCCGAGTTATGTCTATCGAGTCTTCCATCACAACTTTGCACCATCTTAGTAAAAATGATATCCCCTTTGTTTTGTTTGGATCTACAGAATACATGAATACTAATTTCAAAGGTCTTCTGAAGATCTGCAACTTTGCAGTTCACATGAATGGCCAAATTTAGTGGGAAGATGCTCGAAAATGCCCGACAACATGTTAACTAAAATCTTGCGGATTTATTCTTTGAGTGAGATTCATTATTTGACATTTCCTCCACATTGGCCCGACTATTATTATTATTATTATTATTATTATTTTTATGTTTTAGTTGGTTAATTTTGTTTACAAGTTAAGCTTATTTATTTCCCAAGATAGTTTATTTGTATATCTAGTTAGTTAAGATATTTTATTTATACCGCATCAGTATAGATAGTTTATTTTGTTTCCTATCTTTATCGTTTGCAAATGCTATAAATTAAGATTTTTGACTCATAATATGGCAAACTTGAATTAGATTAGTATATTAATGCATGTGTTGCCTTGTTAATGTGATTCTTAGTTGTACTGGTTAAGACAAATATTGTTTTTTAGCAATGGAAAAGTTGAGCTCGACTCAAAATTGTTAGTAGCGTTTTGATTTTATACATATATTTAAAATAAAAAATAAAAAAGTTTTCAAAGCGCAGGTGCACCTAAGAACCCCCATTTGTTTAAAAGTCCCCTTCATTGCAAGCACAATTATAGTGAGCTTTGTGTTATTGGATCCACCATTCGTTTGAAATGAGGTAACATGATTAATCTGCAAACAAAACTCCTAAGTTTAGGTTATCCCTATATTTGGGAGAAAATTTTGCAGCCCCATAATCTAACATTACTAACAATCTGGTTTCCTGAAAAAATGAAGCATTATTATAGTGTTGCAATTTGTGAAATCTTAGAACACCACAAATTTGGCGCCCTTTTCTGTTGATGGATGAATGCAACTCTTTTGTATTACACTTTCTCTTTGTTTCTGCTAAGGAGCTTACCTTTCTCCTTTGACATTAGGGTTTTGGTTCTCTCATCACTCAATGCCTTGGAAGTTCATTACGACCATGATCTTCGTTTCCCTCTTCTGGTATAAGCTTTCATCTTCCTTCGCCGTTTTGGATCCTCAGGTATCATCTTTTCCTCTGCGAAAATTATGTTTTTCTTTTTATAAATATTATTTGGAAGAATCTTGTGTGTTCATGTTTCCTTGTGGTTACATTTCATGAGCATGTATATTCAAAATAAATAAATAAAATATTTTCATATAGATACTATTTCAAAATAATTCAAACTATTTTTTTTCCAGAGAATTGGACAGAATGTCTTAAGTAGTCATGAATAATCGATCTTTGGTTGGTAACCTCTTCATCCAACCCTAATGCTAACAAGAGTTGGATCTCACGATATTTTTTTTTTTTTAAAGAAATATCTTGTACACGACTATTGTATCGTATAAGATAACTCAAAATATCAAAAATATTATTAGATTATTTTTCTTGTACACAAATTATTTGACTATTTATTACACCTAAAACTCATATATAAGAATTATATACAAAATCTTATAACATATTTTCAAAGCCACTATATGAGTCGGATCAATTGGTACAAGTTAACATTCATGGTCGTTGCAGGACCATAAAGCCGTTTGGCTTTTCAAATTCTCAGCCACTGTGGTGGTCGGAATCGCTGTTGCAGCTTATGTTTGGCGGCCCTCTAAGGGAAGGTACATATAATTCCAAATAGCACAACTTGTAAGACAATCTACAATGAGGTTTCTGACCAATATTAAACTTAAAATTTTTAACAAATAGTTGTCAATGTTTAGAAACTTTTCTAGTAGAAAATAATACGAGACAAAATTTTAATTAAATTGATTGGTGTCACGTGTCAATGGAAAATTTCTCACATTTGTTTATTTTTATTAAATTTTCATAAATTTTATTAATTTATTATTCATAAATTTTTTTTACTCTATTGATAGAGTCTAATCTTGATATGTTTAAAATAATTTTTTTATATAGAGAATAAGTAATGAATTAATTTTAATATGGTATATATATATATATATATTATATAAATTATAAATCAGATAAAACGCGCAGGTTAGAAAATTCTCATGAGGTTGACATTACTGAAGATTCAAAGTTGAGTTGCTTTTGCGGGCTTCCTGCAAAACTGAGGATTTCAAGAACTTCGAAAAATCCGTACCGATTGTTTTACAATTGCGCTAAGAACGTACACTGTCATGTAATATTCTTATCTACCGGTTATATATATATAATTTGATTTGATGTTGTGATTAATAGAGTCTCATCGATCTTTTTAATTCGACAATGGCAGCAATGTAGGTTCTTCTGCTGGTCAGATGAAAACTCGATAAATTTAGAAAGATATATAGAGGAGAAAAAAGTTCTTCGTGACGAGTGTGTAAGGCTTCAAAAGAGAATAGATTATGTTCAATCTAGAAGGCGACAAGAGAAGAGTGCGTGGGGAAGAGTGAGAGCGGATCTTATATCACGACTCTCAGCTGCTCAATCTGAGCTTTGCGATATCAAGAAAAAGATCCAAGAAGTGAACGAGTCAGAAGAAATGCCTCCATTCGAACAAGACTTAATGTGTCAAAATGTAGATGATGAAGAGGATGGTATAGTAGTAGTAACAACTGTAGAATGATAGACCATTGCTCAAACAACATCTCGACCTACTACAACTTAAAAGAGGATGTCGCCATTGCTGTTCCCTCGATGCTTGTATATATTGTCTCTCATCTATGCTTTTTTTTAAAATTTGTAGTTCAACATTTTGACTCCATTTTAAGCAAATATTTGTACAAGATTGAATTGTGAGATACAAATATGCACGCATACCTAGGTCTTTAGATGTGAGAATAACCCGTTAGTTTCGCTATTTTGTATGAGTAATGTATATATTCATTTTCAAGAGGACACGAATCTAAAATCATCCATATCACCTCGGATGGAGACATCTTAATGGCTTATAGTGACGAAAAATTCCAATAATATGTAAGGATTTTTATAAGAAATTCCATATTCAAACTCGTGGTGCTTTTTAAAACCCTACAAAGTTACGTCTACGGGTTTCAAACTCGTAGCCGTAACTTTGTTCAGCGAAAATCAGCGATGGACGACCGAAGAGACGATTCAACCATTCAAGTCATTTCGAGACAATTTGAACCCATTCGAGAGCATGGATCAAGGTGGTGAGGATGGACGGCAATTCCAGAAGCGTAAACGTAGTCCGAGAGCGGTAATTTTACGGTTTATTTCGATTACGAGTTTTATAGACTACAAGTTTTAGGATTTGATTTTGTTGAAATCGAAGGCTTGAATTAGCTCGGAATCACGTAGAATAGGCTGTAGTGTTTGTGTTGTGGAAATTGTGGAAGAATTGTGGCCGGAAGTTGAGGAAGAAGCTTGGTCGAACGCCATTAATGACGTTCGGCCGAAGAATATGAACAGTGGCTTCCACGGCCCCGGTTTTCGTAACCGGGAAGCCACTGTTCATCACATAATGCATTTTATGCGTTATAATTTGTTGGTTTGAATTATAATGCATAAAATGCATTAAATTGAATTTAATAAAATATATTAAAATTAAATGTAAGCCCTATTAAATGAAATGAAATTGAAATAAATTTAATTAATACTAATTACATAAATTTAATTAAAATTAAATGTAAATTAAATTAAGTCTGATATTATAGTAAGTGTAGATACTAGCTGCGATGGACCGTCTCGTCCTACGGCGTCGATTCGTAGAGCCCGGGCCGAGGTTCGAGGTGGATCGACACAGGCGGTGCAGACAACGGTACAGGTGCCACATCGACCTTCATCTTCGGATCCTTCTCCACGAGTACGAGATTCAGAGTTACATGCCCCCTAGTATCACACCGAGGATGAGGATGAGGGCGAGGAGGAGGAGATTGTTGGACCTTCATGTACCCCTGCTACACATGGGGTGGAGGAGGACATAGTTGGACCTTCGTGTACCCCTGCTACATATGGGGTGGAGGAGGACATAGTTGGACCTTCATGTACCCCTGCTGCACATGCAGAGGAGGAGGATGTCACTCGTCTTGACGAGCATATAGATGTACCGATCGATGAGGACATTTCACATGCCGACCACGTCGAGGATGCTTTCATCCCGCCCGATAGAGACCGGGTTGTTGCTGACACGGGAGCACCGTTGACATAGGAGGTGCTGACATGTTATGCTACTCATAGGGCTCGCGGAGTATGGATTGGAGAGGTAGATAAATGGATCACAACTGTAACAAATTATCTTCAATTATATTGTAATGAAATTTTTGATTAAATGTAAAACATGTTTATGAAGGAGGACTACGGGAAGCCCGTGACGGCATTGAGGCGAGTGTCGGAAATTGGCCATCTGAGGGGGTGGATATCAGATGCTGATAGAGTGACCCCGATTCTTGGTTTGGTCTGGCGTCTAGGAGCGGTCTCACTGATTTACTGGACATCTCCTTTGCTGGTGTGGATCATGCCCTGATCCATGTATTTCTCGAGATATGGCATCCAAAGACCAACATTTTTCATCTACCATGGGATGAGATGACCATTACTCTCCATGATGTTGTTGTTATTATGAGGCTTAGGATTGACGGAGAGGCTATGTTGACACCACTCAGCAGACGGGACCGTAGTGCATGGTTGGCTAGGGTATTCCGTTTGACTCAGACCGAGGCAAATGGTCATCATTTTGCGGTGTCTATCGATCTCAGAAGGGCATATGAGAATATTCGTCGATCACCAGACACCCCAGCCCATGATATTGTTTCAGTCTTCCTTCTTTTTTCCTTGGGGTCCATCCTGTTCGTCGATAAGTCGACGAACAAGATCCGACCGTGGTTGATCGATTTTGTACGAGACCACGACCGCACAAGAGGATTTTATTTGGCACTAGAGTCTTGGCATATCTATACTGGTACTCACTACTTTAAATAGAACTACTTTAATACGGTCTCTTCTAACGTTATTAATAATCCTTTTTCGGCCTATTTGTCCTATAGGATGATGAGTGATGCGTCACGACTTAGGGTGAGGACCATTGGTGGTTGCACATCTCTGTTACAGGTATTATTCTTATTTTAGCTATATAATAATTTTGTTAATTTTTTGGAAAATACTAACAATCTTTTTTTCAGTTCTGGATATATGCACATTTCCCTTCGCTTGGGTGTTCTGCGGCCGAGGATCCAACATTGCACGGAGCAGCTCGATGGGCCACAAGAATATTTGTCCCGAGGACACCAGTACAGACACTAGAGAGGTTGAGATCCTTACGTACCCGGCTAGACCAGATGAGAGCGGAGAACATCAAGTTTATGCCTTACGGGGACAAGGTTCTAGATTTTGAGGGCGAATTCAAATTATCCATCTACAAAGGCACGATCCAGATAGGCGACATTGTGGAGCCATACATTCTTGACAGGGTACTCAAGCAGTTTTGATTTGTGCATACCATCCCACAGGAGAGGATCACACCTTACGTACCTAGAGGTTCGTCCAAAGACCGGCAAGGGTTACAAGGTCTGATTCCACTCCGTTGAGGACAGATGGGATAACAGACACGACGCCACGAGCAGAGTATCACTTGCGGGTTGGATTCCGGCACCTAATCCATGGACTATATCAGCGGACTACATGGACTGGTTCAGTTCCCGGTGTCACCCGTTTGTGTTACCCTCCTCAGCGGTTCAGATTCCCCCACCGGAGCGCCCTCCTCCAGTTCCAGTTTCAGATACTATGGTACGTCATCGTTAAATGTATTCTTTAGATTTATATCCTTAGTACAATAAATTATAACACAAGTTTGTATCATTGCAGCGTCTACACATACTACAGGCGAGTATCAGAGATCTCATCGCACGTGGTGGGCCTGTTCTAGTTTCAGAGCTTCAGAGGATCCATGACGAGTTTATTGCACATCAGGCACCTATTGCACAGACTTAGGTTAGGGCGTCGCAGCCCAGACGTGATTAGTTGGATGTCGATTTTTGTATATTGTTCTTCGTGTTCATGTATTTATACTTCGGATGTTCTTTCTTTTGTAGTTCGGTTTGTTTATATATATATATATATATATATATATATATATATATATATATATATATATATATATATATATATATATATATATATATAATTGTTTAATCCTTATATCAATGGTTAACACAAAATACGAATGAATAACATCCAACAAGTCCATCGATTACTTAATAAACAAGAACAATACACGATAAAGGAGTTCACACGGATACGAAGGAACATCAATACGAAGGAACAACATCTAACTACTCTATAGTCTTTGAATGCACTTGTACGTTTCTTGGACATGCTTCTTTGAACCTCTTTATCCTATCACGAAAAGGAATATCCCATCCATTCACGCTTGGGTGATGAAAATCTTTCCATGCAGGGGACAACTTCGGTAATGGTGAATCGGGTTTCAACCATACCTCCAAAAAATAGATTCAAGTATTTCCATCAAACACTAAAAATTCATATCATGGGAAACACGTTCATAATTAAAACAAACTTACAGTTACATAGTGATTGTCGTTGACAAATGCTATTGCACGAACTTCTATTGGTGGCTCTTGATTCTCTACCGTTGTAGCCAATGGTAAACAAGTCTCGGGCATTTCCCCAATTACCATCACAAAGCAACGATAATACGTTGCGGCTATAAGACGAATGACTGGTTGCGTAAACCAATTCTCCGGTCCGCAAGGAACATTCTCGGTCCAATAAATAGATTCAAGAACATCCATACTCCATTGGGTTGACGTCTGTTGCAATTAAACGAAGAAAGATCAAAGATCAAGGAACATAACAAATACTCACAATAGTTACACAAAAATGACTAAGAAAAGAAATGAGATACTTACGGCTTGGTAGAGATCCTTCTTCATGTATAACCCCGATGTCATGTCCTTTCTTATGATCAAATAATCTTCCTCGTTATATCCTTCTTCATGTATAACCCCCACATGTTTGTCATTCCCGGATTCATCATATCCTCATATGCGGAAGCCATCCTCTCAATCTGATCTTCGGTCAACAAATTGTTATCCATTTGCTTCCGGAAGTTGTTTAGTGACACAGTGTTTGGATTAATGTGGACAACATCATCTTCCATCATCGGATTCACCTTTTTCCAACGTACATGCCTCCAGTATGGATGGATTTGATCCAAACGAATCGGCATCCGATCCCTAATAGCAATGAAAAACTCATAATTTTCTTCGTCTTCTCATAGATCTCTAGCAACAACTCGAAGCACTCGTTGCTTACTTTGTTTCGGAGAAAATGAAATATTGGAACACGCACATCCAACAACATTCTCTCGCTTGAAGTCTCTATGGATGCTTCAATCTTCCCAATTTGATCGACTACCATTAAGTCAATGTTGTCCACAAACAATTGAAATCCTTGCACGCTAGAACGCAATGTTCTCTTCAACAACGAGTGTGCAGACTCACTGTAACACCCCAAATCCGTAGGACTCGGAGTGCCACTGGGCTAGGATCTCACAATGGATCCTGACCCTAGCCTGACAACAATTTCACTGATCTTACAACAAGGCACAAATAGATTAAAACAAACATGAAATTGATATATATAAATCCCAAAATCTTATACAGTGTACTGCTGAGTACAATCAAAAGATAACAATTATATACAAGATCAAAAGATCCCAATCCCACGAGGACGACCTAGTGTACGGAGCCCTCAACAGATCACCCTCTCTGGATCACTCTGCAGTTCTCCTAACCTGCGAGGGATCTACAACACGGTATAAAACCGTTAGCTAACCATACACATATATAGAATGAACATAAGCACAATCACATATCAGAATAATAAACACTTCACCATGATGTCACACATTTACCCGGTTCATTATCTTTATAAATATAGTTCATCACTCAAATCGTATATATAAGGATATCAATATGAATATATGTGACACGAGGAATATAACCCTCGCCTCTCGGTGCTAATGTCAGCTGGAGTGGTGATGCGGTCACTGTCCCCGTATACCCTATGGGAGTGGAGAAAGCCCGCCCCACAATCCAGAACTGACCTGCCCGTAGAGAACCTCCAGTCTCTCAGCGGGATGAAAGGATAGCTGTCACGGCCCTACAATGGGCAGTCACTAAACCATAGGTCGGTAATAACAGTATCATATGCTAGCAAGCATAAACATACACCACTCATGCAACATCCAATATAGAGATGGCAGCTAAGTAAGTCCTATGGAGTTACCTCAGTCTCGGAAATAATCCCAACTATGATAAACTCTCAGATAAGTCCACTCCAATCTGGAGGATAACACGGCCTATACAAGGCATACATATATACATATTAATCTACTATAACACAAAGGGGTCACACCTAGACCCAAGGGATCCATAGGGATCATATCCAACTCGTAAACCTCAAAGCCCTAACCGGCATATCTATATCATACTCAACAACATCCGACACCTAGCCTGGTACTAGTTCCCTCATACGAGGAAAGGAAAGGAGCTACCCAACTATAGGTAGTCCCGGGACAAGACTCACCTGCGTGATCAAAGGACGCACCTGCGTGATCAAAGGACGCAGGAGCGGAATAGACAACCCGCATGCGCGACATGTAGCAGCCGCAGGCGTGGTGACAAGGTACGCAGGCAAGGCGTTGGCGCGGGCGCTGCTGCACGGATTCCGCAGGGGCGGCGGCTTCCAGGCGCGGGGGCGGCGACAATGCAGAACGTGATCCCGCGACTCTTCTTCTGCTCTTCACGTGATCAAATCACGTCTTCTCTCAATCAAAACCACACACATACATACACATACACAAACCAACATCAATCTACTTCCACATACATCTAAACCTAAGCTAAGAAGATGGAATCAAGGAAAGAAAGAAGGAGAAGCAAGATCACTTACCACCCTTGTGGTCCTAGGCTGCAGGGAGAGATCACACACCTCAGTAGCTGACTTTCAAGCTCAGCATACACCCATCCATCATCAACATCAACCACAACACACAACTCTCAAGCAAAACTCAAAGAAGAACCAAGAACAAGATCAAACAGAAAGAGGGAAGCAAGGAGGACGTGAAGGAAGATGAAAATGGAATGAAATGGAACCCTTGCTCAACAAGGTAAAACGGGAGAAGTAAGGGTGAAAGGTAAAGCACGGTCAAAGGAGTCAACAAACCGGTTGCAGCCGCCGAAAATCGCAGGAGCGGCTCCCTGAGCCGCATGGGCGGAAACCCGCAGGAGCGGCAGACATGCCCGCGGGTGCGGCAAGGCCAATCTCGGCGAAAGCCAATCTCGGCTAAGGACAACCTCGGTCCGAAAGAATAGGGCTCTTACATCTCACCCCCCTAAAAACAAGTTTCGTCCCGAAACTTGCAAAGTCCTGAAACCACTCGGACTCATAAGCCGAGGTATAACTCTCTCTATAACCTCAAACATAAGCATGGAGGAATACATCAACTCCAGCAACAAACACTATCCAAGGCCTAGAGGAAAACCATCTCTAGCTAAACCATAAACATATCACAAGGCATAGAGGAATCACATCTCTAGCCGTATCATACTCATAACAGAAAGCCATGGAGGGAGAACATCTCCAGCACTACTATGTCCATCAAAGTAGCGTGGAGGAAAGAACCATCTCCAGCTAAACCTATCATATCACCATAGCATGGAAGAAAGAACCATCTCCAGCTATAACAATAGTTATACTAGCACAACAAGATCTAATAAGATCATAATCACATCAAAGCTAGTATGAAAATAAATACATGATAGCATATAAGCATATAAGCACATAACACTCACCAAGATAGTACTAAGATCTACTCGGTGATCCTACTGGTGCACCTATCTCGGCATAGAACTCTGGATAGTTCCTCTGGATACTATCCTCAGTCTCCCATGTAGCCTCCTCGGGTCCTCGTCTCGACCACTGTATCCTCAGCATAGGAATGTCCCTCGAACGCAGGTGTCTCATACCTCGTTCTAGGACTGCAATAGGATGCTCAACAAAAGCGTGGTCCAGCTCGACCACCAAATCCTCATAACTCACAATATGTCTCGGATCTAGTATGTACTCCCTTAGCTGAGACACGTGAAATACAGGGTGAACACCCTCTAATCTCGAAGGCAAGGCTAATCTGTAAGTTGCGCTCCCAACCCGATCCAGAATCTCGAACGGTCCGACATATCGGGGGCTCAACTTCCCCTTAATGCCAAAAACCCTAACACCTCGTGTCGGGGACACTCTCAGCCACACATGGGCTCCAACTCCGAACTCTAGAGGTCTATGCCTCCTATCAGCATACGACTTCTGACGGCTCTGCACAGTCAGCATCCGCTCTCTAATCAGTGCTACTCGAGCCACATCATCCTGAATCTGATCAGGTGTCAAACCACTAACACTGCTCTGCTCATCCCAACATAACGGGGTACGGCATCTTTGTCCATACAGTGCCTCATATGGGGCCATCCCAATAGATGCAGCATGTTGTTGTATGAGAACTCAACAAGTGGGAGATGATCCGTCCACACTTGTCCCCAATCCAACACACAAGCTCGCAGCATATCCTCCAAGGTCTGAATGGTCCTCTCTGACTGACCATCTGTCTGAGGATGGAACGCAGTCGTGAAGTGCAAACTCGTCCCCAGGGCAGTCTGAATCTGCTGCCAGAATCTCGAGGTAAATCGTCCATCTTTGTCTGAGACGATCGTCCTCGGTACACCATGGAGTCTCACTATCTGCCTAGTGTACTCCTCAGCTAATCTGCTCACCGGCCATGTCTCCCTAATAGGAATGAAACGTGCCGTCTTCGTCAATCTGTCAACTATGACCCAGATGGCATAAAAACTCCGGCTCAGCCTCAATCCAGTCACAAAATCCATGGTGACGTCCTCCCACTTCCTCTGTGGAACAGGAAGTGGAGGAGCTCACCTCCAGGTCTGAAATACTCGATCTTGACCTGCTGGCAGGTCGCACACTGTGCCACAAATCTAGCTACATCGGGCTTCAGCCCTCCCCACCAATATGAACGTCTCAAATCCTGATACCTCTTACTCGTACCTGGATGTATAGAGTAAGGTGTACAGTGAGCCTCCTGTAAAATCCTCTGACGTAAATCTACATCAGCAGGTACACAGACGTAACCCTGGCGCCTCAACACTCCATCTGCTCCCAGCAGAAACTGTGGTGCCTCATCTCGAGACATCCTCTCTCGAATCCTCATTAGTGTCGGGCAGGTCTCCTGCTTCTGTTGGATCTCACCCAACAGATCAGGAAGAACCTCTAAAGTACGCAGTTGGGCATCCTCATCAGGAAACTGAATGTCCAACTCTAACCAGATCAGATCTCTCTGCAACTGATGCTGAACTGTCAATCTCGCAATCGCCTGCTCTCAAGGCAACTTCCTGCTCAGGGCGTCGGCGACAACGTTCGCCTTCCCTGGATGATACAAAATCTCTAAATCAAAGTCCTTGATCAGCTCGAGCCACCTACGCTGGCAGTTATTCAATTCCCGTTGCGTGAAAATATACTTCACACTCTTATGGTCTGTGAAGATCTGACATGTAACACCATACAGGTAATGTCTCCAGATCTTCAGTGCATGAACTACCGCTGCCAACTCCAAATCATGAGTTGGGTAGTTCTCCTCATATGTCTTCAGCTCTCGAGACGCATAAGCAATAACTCTGCCTCGCTGCATCAAAACACATCCCAAGCCTAGCTTGGATGCATCACTGTATAACACAAAATCCTCCGTACCCTCTGGTTGTGCCAAAATATGAGCAGAAGTCATATGTCTCTTCAGCTCCTCAAAACTCTACATGCACTGATCAGACCACAAAAATCTGGTAGTCTTCCTCAGCAAACTCGTCAGTGGACGGGCAATCACAAAGAATCCCTCCATGAAGCGTCTGTAATAACCGGCTAGGCCAAGGAAACTACGAACTTCCTTGACGTTCGTCGGTGTAGTCCATGCTGCTACTGCCTCAATCTTCGCCGGATCCACCTTAATTCCTTCAGCTGAAACCACATGACCCAGGAATGCTACCTCTGGCATCCAGAACTCACACTTAGAGAACTTAGCATAAAGTTCTCTATCTCGTAAAACCTGCAATACAGTCCTCAGATGTCCTGCATGCTCCTCTCCACTGGGAGAATATACCAGAATATCATCAATGAAAACCACCATAAACTGATCCAGGAAGTCGATGAAGATACTGTTCATCAACTCCATAAAGACGGTTGGGGCATTCGTAAGCCCAAATGGCATCACTACAAACTCGTAGTGACCAGATCTGGTCCGGAATGTTGTCTTGTGCACATCCTGCTCTCTCACCCTCAGCTGGTAATACCCGGAACGCAGGTCAATCCTGGAAAACACAGTCGCTCCCTGAAGCTGATCTAGCAAATCATCAATGCGCGGCAATGGATACTTGTTCTTGATGGTCACCTTGTTCAGCTCTCTGTAATCAATGCATAACCTCAGAGATCCGTCCATCTTCTGTACGAAGAGGACAGGTGCTCCCCATGGAGACACGCTAGGGCGAATGAAGCCCTTCTCAGCCAGCTCCTCAAGTTGCTTCTTCAGCTCCAGCATCTCAACAGGCGCCATCCGGTATGGGGCCGTCGAGATCGGTCTCGTACCAGGCTCTAACTCAATACTGAAGTCCACAATCCTCTGAGGCGGCAAACTGGACGGCTCAGCAAAAACATCAATGAAATCACAGACAACTGGGATATCCTCTAATGCTAGACTCTCCCCCTCCTTCATGGCATAGCACCAGAAGGCCTCGCAACCCTGTGCAATCAATCTAGCTGTATGTATAGCGCTGATAATTGTGCCTGTCTTTCCATGGTCCCAACCTCGGAAAACCTCTATCTGGCCTAACTCGGTAGAGAGGGTAATAGTCCTCCTACCTACATCTAGGACTGCAGAGGGTCTATCCATCTAGTCCATACCTAGAATGACTTCTTCATGCTCTAATGGCATGACAAAGAAGTCAACTAGTAACACACGGGTCCCTACAGAAATGGGACAACCGTGGATCTCACGGGTACCTCTGACCCTACCACCATCGAGTAACCCTATAATAAAGGGCATCCACTCAACTGTATCTAAACCAAGACGCTCTACACATGCATCAGAAATAAAAGAGTGTGTAGCACCAATATCAAATAAACTCTAACAGGTAAACCATGAATTAGAATGGTACCTGTAGCAGTAGGTACAACTGGCTCCTTTGCACTCCTAAGCTCAAAGACTCGGCCATGTGGCCCTCTTATATCAGTGATGCTCCCACCACGACCTCTGCCTCTACTCGGCCCAAGAGCAGATCTCTGAGTCGTAGGGCGATATGGGACCCTCTGCTGTCCCAGAGTCTGCTGCTGCTGAGTTGGTCTCTTCCCACCTCCCGCTGCACTAGCAGGAGAAGAACCCTGCTGAGATGCAGTTCCGCCCTATCGGCAGTAAACGACTCTGTGACCCTCTCTAACGCAGGTAAAACACGTCACTAATGGCCTCGTGCACTCTGGCCTCATGTGTCTTGGATCACCACAGTTATAACACTGCCGTCCCTTCTCTATAGCTGGTGCAGATACAGAACGACCCTGGCGTCTCTGACCACGCCCAACACTAGCAGCTCCAACAGTACCACTGGTCTACCCAGTACGCTGTCTCTTCTCAAACCCGCCGGCCTAAGAAGCTCTCTTATGCCCAACTCTCTCTCTCTCATAATCTGCAGCTCTGTCCTGATAGTCCATCAAGGACTCACAATGAAAACCCGCTATATAGGCTCGAGTACCATCCCTCAATCGTCGAGAGAAAAGATAAACATGCTAATCAACAGGAGGTGCAGTTGGACCCAGTAAAGCCAGCTCCTCCTGGAACCTCCTGATGGCATCTGAGACTGGTACATCATCAAATCCAGCCTCAACAAAGTCGCGCAGTTTCTCCCTCCTCAATGAGGCAGGGCAGAAACGCTCTCTAATCATGGTCCGCATCTGGTCATAATAGAGAACCTGACCTCGTATTGACCTCCACCAATGTTGTGCCAAATCTCTGAACAGAGTCTGCACCAAATCTATCTGCCTGTCAGCTGGACATCTGATAGACTCTAAAGACGAGTCCACATGCCCTATCCACAGCTCCACCTCTAACCCCACCTTCCCAGAGAAAGGGGGTACTCCCAACTGATGAAATGCCTTCAACCAACTGTCTGGTCAAGGCCCTCTGTACTCCTCTGGAGCTCTAGCAATATCAGCAGCAGGTGACGGTACAGCTGGCACCTGAGTCACTGTATGGGATCTCCCATTGGATCCCTCATGTGCGGGCAGATCAGGAGCACGTCTGCCTGCCCTGGCGGCCTCCTCTACCTGTCTGATATACTCTCGGAAGGGTGGTCCCTCCATGGAGACACAATTTGAGCCATCTGACCGGGCTCCCTATGATTCCTGCCTCCTAGCTGCCCCGTTCCTAGTCTCGGGAACGACGCTCTCAGCAACGTTGTCATGAATCTCCTCTACTGCACGTAGATCAGCAGCAGGAATCCTACCCCGTCCTCTACCTAGAGGGGGTCTACCTCTACCTCGTCCAGCTGCAGTTAGGGCTCTAGTATGAACCATCTGCAGAGGACATAAACCTATCTTAGAAGGCTATATATATGCCATATGTATAGATATATATATATATATATATATATATATATATATATATATATATATATATATATATATATATATATATATATATCAATATATATATATCACACATCACATCAGATAGTATCTATCTATATATATATACTTATACTGTCGAGATCTTCAGAGGAGAGATGGCTTCACGTACACACTAACCCAAAATGCTTGTACTCATTCCAAACAAAAAAGCTTTTGAAAAGTCAGACCCCTTTCGGGTTTTGTTTCTTTATCTATTCGACCTTTATCGCAGATTACAAGTGCCATTGTAGTCAACCTGGGCTCTGATACCAACTTTGTAACACCCCAAATCCATAGGACTCGGAGTGCCACTAGGCTAGGATCTCACACTGGATCCTGACCCTAGCCTGGCAAAAATTTCACTAATCTTACAACAACGCACAGATAGATTAAAACAAAACATGAAACTGATATATATAAATCCGAAGAGGTTATACAGAGTACTGTTGAGTACAATCAAAACATAACAATTATATACAAGATCAAAAGATCCCAATCCCACGAGGACGACCTAGTGTACGGAGCCCTCAGCAGATCACCCTCTCTGGATCACTCTGCAGTTCTCCTAACCTGCGAGGGATCTACAACACGGTATAAAACTGTTTGCCAACCATACACATATATAGAATGAACATAAGCACAATCACATATCAGAATAATAAACACTTCAACATGATGTCACACATTTACCCGGTTCATTATCTTTATAAATATAGTCCATCACTCAAATCGTATATATAAGGATATCAATATGAATATATGTGACACGAGGAATATAACCCTCGCCTCTCGGTGCTAACGCCAGCTGGAATGGTGATGCGGTCACCGTCCCCGTATACCCTATGGGAGTGGAGAAAGCCCGCCCCACAATCCAGAACTGACCTGCCCGTAGAGAACCTCCAGTCTCCCAGCGGGATGAAAGGATAGCTGTCACGGCCCTACAATGGGCAGTCACTAAACCATAGGTCGGTAATAATAGTATCATATGCTAGCAAGCATAAACATACACCACTCATGCAACATCCAATATAGAGATGACAGCTAAGTAAGTCCTATGGACTTACCTCAATCTCTGAAGCAATCCCAACTATGATCAACTCTCAGATAAGTCCACTCCAATCTGGAGGACAACACGGCCTATACAAGGCATACATATATACATATCAATCTACTATCACACAAAGGGGTCACACCTAGACCCAAGGGATCCATAGGGATCATATCCAACTCGTAAACCTCAAAGCCCTAACCAGCATATCTATATCATACTCAACCACATCCGACACCTAGCATGGTACTAGTTCCCTCATACTAGGAAAGGAAAGGAGCTACCCAACTATAGGTAGTCCCGGGACAAGACGCACCTGCGTGATCAAGGGACGCAGGAGCGGAATAGAAAACCCGCAGGCGCGGTAGGGAGCAGCCGCAAGCGCGGTGACAAGGTACGCAGGCAAGGCGCTGGCGCGGGCGCTGCGGCACGGATTCCGCAGGGGCGGCGGCTTCCAGGCGCGGGAGCGGCGACAATGCAGAACGTGATCCCGCGACTCTTCTTCTGCTCTTCACGTGATCAAATCACGTCTTCTCTCAACCAAAACCACACACATACATACACTTACACAAACCAACATCAATCTACATCCACATACATCTAAACCTAAGCTAAGAATATGGAATCAAGGAAAGAAAGAAGGAGAAGCAAGATCACTTACCACCCTTGTGGTCCTAGGCTGCAGGGAGAGATCACACACCTCGGTAGCTGGCTTCCAAGCTCAGCATACACCCATCCATCATCAACATCAACCACAACACACAACTCTCAAGCAAAACTCAAAGAAGAACCAAGAACAAGATCAAAGAGAAAGAGGGAAGCAAGGAGGACGTGAAGGAAGCTGGAAATGGAATGAAGTGGAACCCTTGCTCAGCAAGGTAAAACGGGAGAAGTAAGGGTGAAAGGTAAAGCACGGTCAAAGGAGTCAACAAAACCGGTTGCAGCCGCCGGAAACCGCAGGGGCGGTTCCCTGAGCCGCAGGGGCGGAAACCCGTAGGAGCGGCAGACATGTCCGCGGGTGCGGCAAGGCCAATCTCGGCGAAAGCCAATCTCGGCTAAGGACAAACTCGGTCCGAAAGAATAGGGCTCTTACACTCACACCTACATATCATTATAGAATCATGACAATTAATACTATAAACTCAACGATAAATGTAAGTTTGAGATCTTACGCATTTGTTATCCTCATGCCAAAATGAAGATACAAGTCACCCCATGCGCGGATTGCCTCCTTGTATGGAATCAGCCATGTGGTCTCCAAATACACCATCAATCTCATGTAACTTTGCCAAGAAACTTTCATCTCAGCCAAGCACCTCTCGTAGCTCGCCGATGATCAGGATTCAAACAGAGCATTGTATTGTGATATAAATTGATCTCGTGCTTCTATGAATTGTGTAACTGCCCAAGCTCTTTGGTTGATGTTGCACTTGGCATGAAATGTGCAAATCATGTGCTTCACATCTGGAAAGACAACTCCTAGTGCACGAATAAGCCCAAGCTCTCTATCCTTCACAATGACTCCCTGTGTAAGATTTCCGCACACATATCGGAGTCTCCCTAATGCCCACTCGTAGCGATTCGAGTTTTCCTTAGACATGAAGACAAATGCTATAGCAAACGTCTTCCTCGTGCTAGTAATTCCAACGATCTCTAACAACGGCATCTTGTACCTACATATTTTGAGGCACAACCAAGACTCTAATGTCCATTTAACTAAAATAAAAAAAAAATTCATGTAATATGAAGACACTCAAAAACAAAATTAATGTTAACACTTACTCGTTCGTCTTGTATGTCGTGTCCATTATGATGACATAAGGAAATAAGTTGAGGAGATGCCTGGAATCTGGATGCATGATGAAAAAATCTATAATTTCATCAAATTGTGGACATCTTCTCACATTCACATAGTAATGACGGTTTTGTAGACTGTGTAGTGCTTGTTGGAGTGGGTCTCGTCCTTCAGCTTGTAGCATCCTAATCTTCAATCCGGCATTGTATATTTGTCTCATGGAAGTGACGTTGTGGGGATCATCCAACTGTAGGGCCTTCAAAATATCGCACAACTTTACACCTGCACCGAGTTCACGTCCGACCTTCCGAAACTGTTTCGGCATCAATCGGCCAGCAAAAGTATGTCCCTTCAATTTCTCGGGAAGTGTATGGTTGTGCACTCCGCATTTAACATGCAACGTCCATTTATCAATTATGCTTTGTACACCCTCCAACTCAAATGAACACCCGTCTTTTATCGATTTATGTGCTCGCCTAGATGACGGCTCAATATCTGGATCAACATCTTTTTTCTTCCGAGCTAACCCGAAACGTTCGCATGTCAACCGAAACGTAACGAGCCCACTCCCATTCCTCCATGACCTACTTGTGACTAACACCATATTCATAATTCTTCCCATGAAACGAGTCCAATCAACCATTGACTCTCGATCGTAGAAATAACCGTTAATTTCAAACATTCGACTATAATCGGTCCCTTCATCACGTGAATAATTCGGAAGACCCTAACTGAAAATAAATAAAATAAGAATTTTTTTCCGCTATAATTAAAAACTTACAAAATAATTATTACCTCAAAATGTGGAAGAAATTCAACCGGTTGATTGAATTTTGAATCATCGAAAGACATCAACATCTCTTCATCGTCTTCTATCGCCATTTCCGCTGCCAATTTTTTTGAGAATTTGGGTGAAAGTTATACACTTCCCTCCTCTATCCCACTCAATATATAATTAATCCACCGGCTAAATTCAACGTTCTCATTCCAACGTTCGATTTACAACGTTCGAATTCTAACGGCTATTTTTTCAAAGCCGAAATCATAATTTCCACGGTTACGGTTCTCAGACCCATCACGGTTCCGGAAACCGTGACCGTGGGAAATTTCTCACGGTTACGGTTTTCGGAACCGTGACGGATCCGGGAACCGTAAACGTCGTGCATTTGTTAATTCATCCGCCGTGTACTTAAAATCGCCCAACTGAAATTTAACACATGTTAAGTTTCAACCTTCTCTAATGAACTTTGTGTTGGATCCTCCTTAATTGAATCTAAATAGGTTGTCCATAATCACTAATTACAATCCAAAAATTAAGACCCAAAATTGAGGCACGTGAAGAAAAAAGAACTATCTATAAAATTTGTAAATAGGACTAAGTTAAAGTTGATGGCTCCCGATTGTGTTAGAGATTAACTTATTATTAATTAAAGAGATCTTGATTAATCTAGAATAATCACATGTAATATCTACTTAGTAGACTGTGAAAGTAGATTGGAAAAAGTGAGCTAAAACACCGGTCTATCAGATATATAACTAGGTGCTCATTTGTAATCATCAATCAAATGCAATTCAGATTTGGAGTCAATTAAGAGTGCTCAAAAAATTCATATCATTCCCATTTTTAATCCCTTTTCCACAAAATATATACGAATGAGTGTGTCGGTTAAGTATTCGACTTAACTAGTTCCGTATTTCCATCGAACCAATGCGAAAGTGGAACTATTCCCAATAACTAGTATCAGATAAAGGTTAGTCAGATCTGTTTTTTTAGCTCGTGTTGTCAAGATGGAGGCTACCGTCATTCACGATGAGGAGATGTTCAAACTCACGGCGGATAACTATTCCTACTGGAAGCCAATGATAGAGGACCGCATTTATTGCAAGGACTTGTACGAGCCCATCACTAGCAAGGATAAGCCCGAAGGAAAGAGCGAGAAGGACTGAAAGCTTCTAAACCGGAAACCAATCGTCATGATCCATAAGTACATCGACAAATCTTTATTTCAACACATCTCTACATATACCAATGCTTTTGAATTATAGACAAAGATTGGCTCCATGATTCATAAAAAAACGCCTCGTAATAAAGCCGTTTTAGTTCGATGGTTAGTGAAGATGGAGTACAAGAATGACCAAAACATGATCGAGCACTTGAATAGTTTCAAGCGGCTCGTAAATCAGCTAGATACAGTTGGGATGAAACTCGATTATGAGTTGCAAGCCCTTTTACTCCCTAGTTCCCTTCTAGAGAAATCCTGTAAGAGCGTTAGTCTTTTGGATCGAGATTGCCTTAGCCGAGATTGTCTTTAGCCAAGATTGACTTAGCCGCCCACGCGGGCATGTGTGCCGCCCCAGCGGGTTCCCGCTCCCGTGGCCCAGTAAACCGCCCCCGCGGTTTTCTGCGGTTGCAGCCGGTTTTGTTGACCGGTTGACTCGTGCTTTACTCTTTTCCCTTACTTCTTACCTTGTTGAGCAAGGGTTTCACTTCACTTCCCATTCCCAATCCAGCCTTTCACGTCCTCCTTGCTTCTCCTTCCTCCTTCTTGAGCTTGATCTTGGATTCCTTAGAGTTTGAAGAGTTTTGTGTGGCTTTTGGTGGTTGTTGATAAGTTATTGTGCATTGCTGAGCTTGGAAGCCAGCTGAGGTGTTAATAGTGATCAGTTCTTGGTTAGGCCACAACCTGTGGTAAGCTTACTCCTTCTTCTTCTCTTCTTTCTTCCTTTGATTATTTCCCCTTAGCTTAGGATTAGATGTTTGATCATAGATTAATGTTAGTATATGAATGTATATGCATGTGTATGATTTTGGTTGAGAGAAGACGTGATTTGATCACGTGAAGAGCGGAAGAAGAGTCGCGGGATCACGTTCTGCACCGTCGCCGCCCCCGGGTCTGGAAGCCGCCGCCCCTGCGGAAGCTGTGTCACAGCGCCCGCGCCGTGCCCGCGCCGTGCCTGCGTTTCCTGCGGCCTTTGTCACCGTTCCCGCGGCTAAGTCTTGCCGCGCCTGCGGGTTGCTTGTTCCGCCCCTGCGTCTCTCGTGTCACGCATGTGCGTCTTATCCCAGGTCTACCTAGAATTAGGTAGATCCTTTCCTTTCCTAGTATGAACGGGTTAGTGGCATGCTAGGTATATGTATGAGGTTAGAACGATGATGAGTACGTTATCGTTTATGCCGGTTATGGCTTTGAGGTTTATGAGTTAGGATACGATCCTTATGGATCCCTTGGGTCTAGTTGTGACCCTTTGATGGATATGAGTCTGATATATGTTATATGCCTTGATATTAGGCAGTGTTGTCCTCCGGATTGGAGTGGACGTATCTGAGAGTTTATCGTGGTTGAGTTTACTCCTGAGGTTGAGGTAAGTCCATAGGACTTACTTAGCTACTATCCTTATATTGGATGTATGCTTGAGTGGTGTTTTGTTATATGCTTTGTAGCATGCAATAGGATTCATTGCCGACTTATGTTATATTGACCGCCCATTGTAGTGGCTGTGACAACTTACCTTTCATCCCGTAGTAGAGTCTGGGAAGTTCTGTGTAAGCTAGTTAGATCTGGTATACGGGAAGGGCACCTACCACTCCATATGGTATACGGGAAAGTGCGTTGATACCACTCCAGCTAGCTATTGCACGCAGAGGCGAGGGTTATATACATTCCTCGTGTCACATATATTCATATGCAGATATATTATTTGAATGAGTAACGTTATAAAGATAATAACCGGGTAAATGTGTGAAAGCATGATGATGTGTTAAGATTCCTGATTTGTGTTTGTGCTCTAGCATCTTCTTATATATGTGTATGGTTAGCTAACGGTTTTATACCGAGTTGTAGATCCTTTGCAGGTTAGGAGAGCTGCAGAGTGATCTAGAGGGGTGATCCGCTGAGGGCTCCGTACACTGGGCGATATCGTGGGATTGGGATATTTATTTTACGGATATATGTTTTCTTTTGTACTCAGCGGTACTTTTGTATTACCTTTTGGATATGTCTATATCAGTTTTACGTTTTGTATTTAATCTATATGTGCCTTGTTGTAAGATTCAGTGAACTTGTTGTCAGGCTAGGGTCAGGATCCATTGTGAGATCCTAGCCCAGTAGCACCTTGAGTCCTATGGATTTGGGGTGTTACAAATCCCTTGGTGGTGCGTCATATTTTTCAACCTTTATTGACGACCTCTCAAGGAAGATATGGGTGTATTTCCCAAAGACCAAGTCTTTGATGTATTTAAGGAGTTTGTTGCTCGGGTGGAACGACATACAAGATAAATTCTCAAGTGTGTCCAATCTAACAACGGCGGCGAATATTGAGGTCTATTTGAGGCATATTGTAGATATCACTGAATTAGGATGGAGAAGATACCACCTAAGACACTAAAACTAAATGAGCTTGTCGAGAGAATGAACTGAACCATTACAAAAAGAGTACACGGCATGCTATTGCATGAAAAATTGCCCAAGTCGTTTTGGGGAGAAGATGTGAAGACCGTTCTCGACATTATCAACCTTACACCGTTTGTTACCTTGAATGGAGACACCCGTAGGAATTTTGGACAAAAAAGAAGATTTTCAATGACCATTTGAATGTGTTTGGGTGCCGGGCATTCGTCCACATTCCTAGAAATTAATGTGCCAACCTTGACACCAAGACCAATAATGCATCTACCTTAAAATCGAGGAGATTAGGTTAGCATAGGGCTTATCGGAACCAAATTCGAAGATGAAACACTTCGAATGAAGCTAGAACAAACACGTACAATGGCGTTCGTTCGAGGAAGATGAACATTGTCATCCATGGTCACGGTTTCCGGAACCGTGGTGCCACTATTAACTTAAATGCATTATTTTGAATTAAGTTGAGTTAAATTGATATAAATTAAAATAAAATAAGATAAATTAATTTAATTTGACTTAAACTTCATTAAATTGAATTTATTTTAATAAAACTGATTTAAAATTAATTTAAATGTAAATTAAATTGACGTAAGTTAAATTTAATTATATCTAGTTATATTAAACATAATTAAATTAATATATATTTAATTTAATTAAAAATGTGACAATAATTAATATTAATTAAATAAAATTTAGTTTAAAATTATTTAAGTGATATTAGCATAAATTTAATTAATATAATTAATAAATATTGATTAAATTATATTTGGTTGAATAAAATATTTAATTGATATTATCCTAAATTTGAATAATATAATTAATTAAATTCAACTAAGTGTAGATATTAGAGGGGTTGGAGCGCAAGCGTCCTACAATCTCGACGTAAAGCCCCCGCAAAGGCTCGAGTTATTGCGACTCATGATGTGTATACACCGGTTCAGGTATCTTGGTCACTTGGACTGTCATCTTCGGATCCATCTCCACGAGTTAGACAAGTAGATTTTCCTAACCCTACATATGACATTGAGGATGATGAGGAGGAGGTGGTTGGTAGACTTCTACTACAACCAAAGATCCCACTTGAGGATGTGACTCCTGCCCAACTTGAGGATGTAACTCGTGATGGGCTGCATGTAGATTTAGCAGTTGGGGAGCATGTAGATTTAGCAGCTGAGGAGCATGTAGATTTACCAGCTAAGCAGCATGCAAATATCACAACTGACGAGTATAGAGATATTCCGTATGACGACCATGTCGAGGATGCTTTTATCTCAGCCGAGCGAGGCCGCGTTGTTGCTGGCACGGGGGCACCCTTGATTGAGGAGGTGTTGACATGCTATGATGGCCACTGGACACGCGGTGTTTGGATGGACGAGATAGATAATTGGATCATACTTATAACAAATTACCTTTTATTATAAATTAATAAAATGTTTAATTGAATGTAAATATGTTTACGAAGGAGGATTTCAAGAAGCTGATTACAACACTCAGGTGGTTGGTGGACATCAGCCATTTGATGGCTCGGTATCAAGATCAACATCTTTTATCCATTTATCTACTCGGCTAGATGATTGCTCGGTATCAGGATCAACGTCTTTCTTCTTCCGAAGGAATCTAAAATGTTCGCATGTCAACCGAAACGTAACGAATCTACTCACATTTCTCCATGACCTACTTGTGACTAACACCATATTCATAGTTCTTCCCATGAAATGAGCTCAATCAAACATTGCCTATCGATCGTATAAATATCCACATATTTCAAACGTAGTAGTTTTATCGATCCCTTCATCACGCAAATACATCGGTAGACCATAACTGAAATAATAGAAAAAGAATTTTTTTCCGGTATAATCATCAACTTACAATAAGTTATAATCATCAACTTACTATAAAATTATTACCTCAAAATGTGTAAGAAATTCGTCTGGTTAGCTAAATTTTGTATCATCGAACGGAATCAACATCTCTTCATTCGTCTTGTGTTATAATTTCTGCTACCGACTTTTTGGAGAGTTTGTGAAGGATGTTTCACTTCTTCTTTGAGTCACAATATATATAACCCACCGAACATCCATAACGTTCGAATTTCAACGGACATATTACAACAATCATATTTGTGACCGTCTCGGTCCCGGATCCCGTAACCGTGACAATTTTTCACGTTTACGGGATCCAGAACTGTGACGGTCGCGGTTTTCGGATGCCCCGTGCATTTGTTACCGTGCCCTTAAAACCGCTCAAATATATTTATGAATTGAGATTGTGATATTGCTTCTTTTCAAAACGCTTCATTCCTATCTTTTATTTACCTTCGAAAGAAGTGGGGTATATAACTAGTTTAGGTATAACATGTGAAGAGCCAAAAACAAAGCTTTTTTTAGTGGATTTTTTGAAATGAACTTGGTTTTGAGAGTACTAGTTCATCAAAGCTAGAAAGTTCCGGTCTTTGTACCTTTTTTCAAAGTGATGGGCCACAAGGGAAGTTGTTCTTGGTCTTTTCTAGAAATTTTTAATGGGTTTTTCTATATTCACTGAACCATTGAATTGAGAGCTACGTGAGTTGGAAATCATAGTCTTTGTTTGTCTATGCCAAAAGCTATTTTAGACAGTTAATTACCTGCAATTATCATATATATCAATATTCATGAGTAATATATATGCAACAATATCTTAATTCATTATAGTGGAGATTTTGTTTTCTTAAATCACATACATCCATATTTGCTACAACCATTATTGCTTTCGCCTGTTATTTGTTATTGCTTGCTTTCTACTTAAATTAGTTGATTATTAGTGTTATCCAAATCAGACACACTCATTGTGAATTTGATACCCGATTATACTACATCCGATCTCGCATCCTTGCGGTGGAGGTTTTTGTTACTTTTTAGTAATGCTTCCACGATCACACGCCTCGTTTGCCTCATAGCTTGAATTTTTTTTGTTGTTCTTCTTGTGTCTACAATTGGTATCTTCTCAAACCATTCAAAAGTCTTTTTCTTGTGCTCTTGGTTGTGTGTTAGGGTGTCAACTTTCCTAGTGTGCTTCAAATCGTTTAATAGGGTTCGACCTTATCCATCCAAATATCGATCCACCATTATTATCGGATCATACCCACCCGTTTCATCCTTCTTGGCCAGCCACCCCTTCATTCACTCTAATAATGACTAATACGTGTCATCCATTGGTGTCAAAAGATTGGGAGTCATCAACGGTTCATCCCTGTATCATAACTGCTTTACTACTATTTGTTCTTCAAGGTGTTCATGATACAATGCTAGATTCGAGTCACTCATGTCATTTATATTGTGAAAAATGCAGGAGCCGGACAAAATTGTCCCCAGTATAACATGATTTATATTTTATTATGAATTGATTACTATCAATTGATATGTATGGTGTGGTGATTTTGGTTCTGGAACTTTTGTATTAATAACCGATACATATAAACTTAGTTACTTCGATGATACTAATTTTGGATCAATCAGCGAAAATTACTTCCATCTCTCTTATTGTTACGAATTTGTCGTATTTTGTTATTTCTCTATTAGTCGGTTGACTAGTGTTTGTCGATTGACCGACCAATTGATTTGTTTTATTTTCTTTTATGTTTGTCTTTATGAAATTGATTGCGGTTTCATTATTAATTTATAAAATCATCTCACTTTTTTCTGAGTTCGATCTTGATCATTTATTGCAATTCAATTTTGTAGTTATTTTTGATATTTGAGGCTCATGTTTCAACAAATTCTAACTTTGTCCCCATAATTTCAAATAACAAAATGCACCCAAAATTTGCTAGGAAAAAAACATTGAAAAAGAAATGTTAGTAATGGCACACATGTGTTTAGTCATCATAAAAGTTATGAAATAATCCCATCAGAGCTAACGACAATAAATGGATATAATAACAAGATTAATATCATGTAACAATGAGATCCACAAAGGGATCAAAGTAGTGGAAACAAATTGCATTTAAAATCCATACAAACAGAATACATCCGAATTAAGAAAGGAGAGGAGTGGGAAAAATGATGCTCATCTCTCTCAAAGAAAAATAAGTTTGTTTGCAGATGGAACTTGTGTTCTTGAATCCTATGACCCCAATCTTTGTTAGGGTTCAAGATGCTAATTCAAAGGAGCCTTCAACTGTCGATGATATGCACTCCTCGTTCAATACTTGCGAACATGGCTGAAAAATTTTGTGAATAATGCACCTAATTTATTTTTTCTCCCTTACGTGATATGAAGGTGTTCAAGAACATTTTTTTTCTTTCAATCAAACTAATATCTAATCAAATGTCATTTTTTACAAAGAGTGAATCTAGTATGTAACATAATGTCATAAATATGACTTAGTAGATATCTCCCTTTGATAAATATATTAGTAGATGACATCTTTATAGCTTTCAAGATCAACAAACATTTTCTGATTCTCGTCTACAAACTTAGTTTAATGAGAAATCCCCGCCTTGGCAACATATTTAAGCAGTTGAAAGAAGAAATGTAGAGGAAAAAGTTGGTGAAAGTTTTTCCGATGAATCAAATTGAAGCTTCAACATCTACATCTGATTTATGGAAGAATCTGATGAAAAGGTCCAACTTACTAGTGTCGTGTGAATTGTAGCTTGTATTATGCCATAGGGAGCGATGTAATTGTAGCTTTATTTCAAGATGCTCTTGAAGATTCATATGCGTCAAGTAGCAGTAAACTATTTCCACATTATTCAACACCAAAGAAGAGTAAGAGGTCAAAGTGAAAGCTAACAGTTTGAAGGGTACAACATTAAATAAATTAAGCTTTTGGTTAGTTTTGTATGTTGTTGTATCAGCTCTTACCATTGTCTATATTGTAATACATAAATAGACATTGGTAGGCCAACGATAGTCAAGGAAGGTTAAAAACTTTCACTTACTCTCTTTTGTTAACTATGTGAAGTTGGATTATTTAGTTGTTGGTTATGCTCTTTTTGGTTGGCTTGTTACCTACAATCGCTCTCTCTAATGAATCACAATCTTATATGTTTTTCTATGCCAATGTCTATTTATGTTTTGATAGCTTGAATAAGTAGTGTTCATGTCACTAAATTTACCTTACAAGGCAATAAATTGTTGTAGCTATAAGTTGTTTGTCTTCCATAACATAAGATATTGCTTCTTTAGTAAGGGATAATGAATGAAAAGTAATTGTTGGTCCATATGCTTCAAATGTAAAGTGAAAATTTAACATTAATCAATTGATTCGAAGGAAACCAAATTGGATCAAAATGATTTGTGCACCCAACACTAATATTGCCAATGGCCTTTTCTTTTGTTCTCATGTTTTGGCTTAATCTTTGGTATTTCTTTAGTAAAATATTTTTTATTTACCATTCTTGTAAATTAAGAAGGAATATGTCTAGTTTTATTCATTAATGTAGAAGAAGAAGATATGTAGGAGGACTTATGTGTCATGTTCATTCATTAGAGAAAAAGCAATTTCAAGATTTGTGGTAATTTTATTATTCAAATCTTGATCTTTGTAACGGATGTGACTGTATGTGTAAGTTGTTATCACCTTTTTAAAAAAGGAATTAATGACATACTTCTAGTTTATTGTATTATTTTTGACCATATTCACGTTGAGGCAACATTTTCAATTGTAATAGGTCAAGCATATTTTGTTCTTGTTGGTGGTTGTAATATCAAATACTTATCTCAAAATGCGACTTGCAAGTCGCGTTTTGAGATCTTCGACACTATCACTCGCACTTCAGTCCATCATCCTTATTGCATCGGATTTCTCCCTTTCCACTCCACAAATATGCTATATCTGCCTCACTCGTCCCCTCCTATGAAATCACCTTCGACCCTAAAAGAGTATGTGTGGAAAGGTCAGTTGATTTTGAGTTTCCCTTGACTTTTCGAATTACACTGTAATTTGAGGTATTCTTGTGTCGATGATTTGGTAATTTTTGCGGTTTTGGAAAGTGATTCGGTTTTAAGTGCCAAGATTATTTTCTGAATTTTCTGATGATTACTAGTTAGTCTATGAAATGTTTATCTTTTGGATCTCATGCATTCTTAGCTTATATATGATGGCCGATAACTTGTGTTAAGTTTCATAGTGAAAAAACGATTGTGTGTTCCTCTTTCAATATTTAATAAATGTTTGTCTAGCTTATATGATTGAATTTTCTAGTGCTTTCCCTTTCCGGAGTATACCACAAGACTACATATTAGACTAAACATGTTTATTATGGGTTTTGTAGTTTAATCTTGGTGATGTATAAATGGAAGATTGTTATTATCCGGGAAGACTATCATTACTAGTGATCATGCTCTAATACTTGAGTTTGTGCTAAACTAGTAAGCTTTTTGTGTTTTCTTGTAATGTTTCAGTTCTTGAAGTCACTAACCCACTTTTCACATATCACTCTTGCTGGATGTGAGATCAATAACTATTGATTTCACGTATGCCAAGACCAAATAAACTAAAGATATTTTGGAGGTAAAGATTGTTTATTGTGGAGGTAAAGATTGTTCCGCCGGCATTACAATTGGGCTTGGGCCTAACGCGCATTTGCACTCGTATGCACACGACTCCCGCTCTACTCGGTCCATCTGTATCGGACTTTGACATGGTATCAGAGCGGTTAGCCTCTATGTGGCTTGCGATCCCAACTAGTACGTGGGCAAGTGCAACTCGGTCTATATCCTCTAGTTGCACTTGCGGGGGCGTGTTGGAGATAATTAGTTCCCACATCGAAAGATTGGAACTCCTAGCCTATTATATAAGGTCGGTGGGCTACTCCTTCTATTGCCAATTGGTTTTAGGATAGAACCTCGTCGGTTTTATGTGTTGGGCTTGGACCTAATGCGCATGTGCACTCGGATGCGCACGACCCCCGCTCTACCCGGTCCTTCTGTATCGAACTTTGACACTTGTCGTCTAAAGCTTAGGTGTGGGTTTTAATACGTTCCAAGAAGATAAAGCATTGATTGCAACTGAAAGAGCTCTATTTACTAGTGGTCTAGTTTTGGAGAACATTACAAGGGAAAGAAAGACACCACTTCATTTTCAAATGTGCACAGATAAAGTATTTTGAGTATGGTTAAGTTAACTTGTAACACCCCAAATCCGCGGGACTAGGGATGCTACGGGCGACACCTCACAATGGGTCCCGACCCTTAGCCTGACAACAATTTCACCGGACCTTTCCAACAAGGCACAAATAAAGGCAAAACTCAAAATCATTTATAATGTATACGAGAGACTGAAAAGTAAAAATACAAGGTGGAAACTCAGCCGAATCCTTAAAACGACATAACTCCGATAAGGAAATCTAAACCGTACAACATAATCCAACATACAGAGACATATCCCAAAAACGTCCCAGTCCTATAATGTACGGAGACCCCGGCTGTCCACTCCTCCACCTCACTCGGCGGCGTCCCTAACCTGCAAGGCATCTACACAACGGTTTAAAACCGTTAGCTCATATTCGAAGCATTAAAAAAGAGGTGAAGGCACATACACACATACATCAACATAAGACAAAACATACAAGTCCGGTTTATTATCTTTTTATTATTAAGTCATATCCCGTTCTAATTCAACTAAGGTTTGTGACACGAGAACCACCGTGGTCTCGCCTCGGTCCCTACTTACCGGCAAGGAATGGTACTGATGCATCCGACCTTCTACCCGCCCGGTCTAGTCGCCGAGAACCTCCTAGACTCTCGCAAGAGCTAGGCAGATGATGTCACCGCCCGTTATCATACACTTGGGCCAGAATAAAAAGTCGGTGGTCCTATTTACCGGTTTAGTTGTTTATAACATAAACAATAACACAAACACACACCGCCAACACACATCGATGCTAATACGTAAAATACGAGCTAAGTAAGTCCGGAGACTTACCTCGTCACCACACTCAAATCACAACACTCTCGCTTCCTTAAGGATAAATCCCACAACCTAATCACAAGAGATATGCATATCAATACATGCTCACGCTCAAGAAGTCTTAGACTTCACTCTAGTGATCTAAGCAAGATCACCTAACCATGAAGCTAGGAATGCATCCTAGGATCCAAGGTACTCACCATACTCTCAGCACATGAAAGCAATTCACAACAGCTTATAACCTCACATGATCTTAAACGTCAGCCAAGAAGGAACAAGCTAGCCTAAAAGGTCCATCATGCTCAACATACTCATAACCATCACTACATCGAGCCTTAAGGGCTCCTAGGTTCACAACCACTAAGTGGCATCTCAAGCTACTCTAGATCCATCCTAGGCATGCTACTAATATGATACAACTACAACACTAAGGAAGGAACGAAGAGGAAGGGAGAGGAGAAGCCCACTGGTGAAGAAACCGCAGCCGCGGAGTCAAGTTGGCCCCCCCTGCGAAACACAGAAGCCCGCCACTGCGGACCCACGAGCCGCCCCTGCGCCTTGCTACCGCCCCCTGCGGCGCTGGTCAGCCGCACCTGCTATGGTCAGGAACCTGGAGCCGCCCCTGCGGCCGTGATCAGCCGCACCTACGACGGGCTCTAGCCGCCCCTGCTGCCGTGATGATCCGCCCCCGTGGTTTCGGTGCAGAAACTCGTCTTCGATCGTGGATCCTTGGCTCCAATGTCCTCCTCTCCTTGCTGGGTCTTCTCCAAACACCAACCACTGATCTTAGACTCCTCTCCACGACCTAATCGAGCTAAGAACACATGCATGCTAGGATTTGAGTAAAAACTTCTCAAAAGCTTCATCCATGGCCATGGATGAAGGAGGGAAGAAGAAAGCGTTAAGCAGCCAAGGAGGAGAAGGAAGGAAGAGGGAGAAGCTTACCACACCAGATCTGATCCTCCTCTACTGCAGTTCGTACTCCGCTCTAAAACCGCTATCGGATGCTCTGCAAAAGTATGGTCCGGCTCGACCACTAGGTCCTCGTTGCTGATGATGTGCCTCGGGTCGTGTATGTACTCTCTCAGCTAAGAGACATGAAATACCGGATGTATACCCTCCAACCGCGGTTGCAGTGCTAACTGGTATGCCACCTCACCGACTCTCTCCAAGATCTCGAATGGACCGACATATTGGGGGCTTAACTTCCCCTTAATGCTGAATCGCTTGACGCCCCCCGTCGGTGATACCCTCAACCACACCTGAGCTCCTACCCTGAACTCGAGAGGTCTACGCCTCTTGTCCGCATACGACCTCTGAAGGCTCTGCGCGATCAACATCCTCTCTCGGATCAAAGCAACTCTAGCCACGTCGTTCTGTACCTGATCTTGAGCTACAACGCTAGAACTCTCCGGCTCGTCCCAACATAAGGGAGTACGGCATCTCCGTCCATACAATGACTCATATGGTGCCATCCCAATCGACGCGTGCCAGCTGTTATTATACGAAAACTCGACCAACGGGAGATGATCTGGCCATACCTGACCCCAATCTAGTACACATGCTCGTAACATATCCTCTAATGTCTGAATAGTCCGCTCAGACTGGCCGTCGGTCTGTGGATGGTATGCGGTGGTGAAATGAAGACTCGAACCTAGGGCGGTGTGTACTTGTTGCCAGAACCTCGAGGTAAAACACCCGTCCCTGTCCGAGATGATGGTCCTCGGTACTCCATGTAATCTCACAATCTGACGGGTAAACTCCTCGGCTAAACGAATCACCGGCCACGTGTCCCGTATAGGGATGAAACGCGCGGTCTTCGTCAACCGATCTACTACTACCCATATCGAGTCGAAGCTCCTACTCGGTCTCAGACCGGTAACGAAATCCATGGATATGTCCTCCACTTCCACTGCAACACGGGCAGTGGGTGAAGCTCTCCTCCGTGTCTCTGGTGGTCGATCTTGACCTGCTGGCAGGTCGCGCATCGGGCCACATATCTAGCTACATCGGGCTTGAGCCCGCCCCACCAATAAAATCTCCTAATATCCTGGTACATCTTACTCGTGCTTGGGTGCACCGAGTAAGTTGTGGAATGTGCCTCATGCAAAATCCGCTCTCTCAACTCCTGATCCAACGGTACACAAATACGTCCCTGACGTCTCAATAGCCCGTCTGCTCCTGTGATAAACTGCGGTGCCTCTCCTCGGGACATCCTGTCCCGGATCCTCATCAAAATGGGAAATCTCTCCTGCTTCTGCAGGATCTCTCCGGACATGTCAGGTAATACCTCTATCTCGGACAAACAACAGTCCGTACCCGGGAACCGGATATGCAACTCCAAACCTATCAAATTCCTCTACAACTGTGGCTGAACTGTAAGCCGAGCTATAGCCTCCTCTCGAGGTGTCCTCCTACTCAAAGCATCGGCGACTACGTTCACCTTCCCCGGATGGTACAAAATCTCTAAGTCAAAGTCCTTAATCAGCTCCAACCATCTCCTATGGCGGTTATTCAACTCCCGCTGAGTGAATATATACTTCAGACTCTTATGGTCTGTGAAGATCTGGCATGTAGCCCCGTACAAGTAGTGTCGCCCGATCTTCAAGGCATGAATCACTGTCGCTAGCTCAAGATCATGGGTAGGGTAAATATCCTCGTACAGCTTCAGCTGCCGAGAAGCGTACGCAATAACCCTACCTCTCTACATCAAAACGCACCCCAAGCCTAGCTTGGAGGCGTCACTATACACTACAAAATCCTCTACGCCCTCGAGCTAGGCTAAAACAAGAGCGGAGGTCAACCTCCTCTTCAGCTCCTCGAAATTGTGTTGACAAGGCTCGGACCTGACGAACCTGGTGGACTTCCTCAGCAAGGAAGTGAACGATCGTGCAATCACTGAGAAACCCTCAACAAAACGGCGGTAGTATCCCGCTAAGCCCAAGAAACTGCGCACCTCCTTGACCGTCCTAGGAGGCAGCCATGAGGAAACAGACTCTATCTTCTCCGGGTCAACCATGACACCCTCGGCGGAAACTATATGACCCAAAAATGCCACCTCGGACATCCAAAACTCGCACTTAGAGAGCTTAGCGTAAAGATCTCTATCCTGGAGGACTCGAAGCACCGTCCTCAGGTGTCCCTCATGCTCCTCCCTACTCCGGGAGTAGACTAAGATGTCGTCTATAAACACTACCACGAACTGGTCCAAGAAGTCGATGAAGATGCCGTTCATCAACTCCATGAAGACGGCGGGTGCATTCGTGAGCCCAAATGGCATCACGACAAACTCATAATGGTTGTATCTCGTCCTGAATGCCGTCTTCGGCATGTGCTCCTCTCTCACCCTCAGCTGGTGATATCCCGACCTCAAATCAATATGTTAAAACACGGAGGCTCCCTGCAAATGGTCCAACAAATCATCAATGCGCGGCAACGGGTACTTGTTCTTGATGGTGACTTTGTTCAACTGCCGGTAATCAATGCATAGCCTCAAAGATCCGTCCTTCTTCCTAACGAAGAGGACCGGTGCACCCCAAGGGGAAACGCTCGGGCGTATGAAACCCCTCTCGGCTAACTCCTCGAGCTGCTTCTTCAGCTCCAGCATCTCGATCGGCGCCATGCGGTATGGAGCCTTGGAGATCGGCCTCGTGCCGGGCTCCAACTTAATAGCAAACTCAACGCTCCTCTGCGGTGGTAGCCCGGGTGGCTCCCCGAAAACGTCCTCGAACTCGCATGTCACAGGAAACTCCTCTAGCGATGGTCCCGACTCCTCCTTCATGGCATAACACCAGAAGGCCTCGCATCCCTGCCCGATAAGTCTAGCAGCTCGGACCGCGCTAATGATTGTACCGGTCTTCCCGAGGTCCCAACCTCGGAAAATCACCTCGTGCCCCGCCTCCGTAGTAATCGTCACGGTCCTCCGGTTGATGTCTAAAACGGTTCGATGGAGGTCCATCCAATCCATCCCAAGGATGACTTCTTCATGCACTAAGCTCATGACAAAGAAGTCGGCTAACCAATCTCGGTTTGCCAAACGAATGGGACAACCGCGTACCTCTCGGGTACCACTAACCCTACCTCCATCGGGTAACCCTATGATAAAGGGTCTCCCCTTTACCGTAGCTAAGGCCAACCTATCTACACAATCATCGGATATAAAAGAGTGCGTAGCACCCGTATCAAATAAAACTCGGACCGAAAAGCCGTGAATCTGAATGGTACCTGGGGCTGCCGGTGCCGGAGGATCAACGGCATTCCTCAACTCAAATACCCTGGCATGTGTGCCTCTGGTCTCCTGGGTACCTCCACCAAGGCCTCTACCTCGGCCCTGTCCTTGAGCTGATCCCTGAGTACGAGCCTGACCCTGAGCCTGGCCCCTCGGCTGAGAGCCCTGTGATTGATACTGTGGCGGCCTCTGACTTCCCCCTGCTACGCCAGCAGGTGAGGAACCCTGCTGCGACTGTGACTTGCCCTTACAGCAAAAAACGGCTCGGTGACCCACCTGACCACAAGTGAAACAAGCCACGGGCGGCTTCCTACATGCATTCCTCATGTGTCCAAACTCTCCACAACTGTAGCACTAATGTCCCCCGTCTGATGCCTGTCTCGACGTCTGAGGACCGGAACGTCCCGGAGTCTAGCTATGTCCCTGACCCGCTACTCCGGCCCTTGAACTAGCTAGTACTGTCCTCTGTCTCTTGTCCGGTCCTCCGGACTGTGCTGTCCTCCTAGACCCAGGGCGGTCTCTCTCATAGGCTGAAGCTCGGTCCTGGTACTCCGCCAGTGAGTCACAACGAAATCCCGCAAGGTAAGCACGGGTGGACTCCCTCAGTCTCCTGGAGAAGAGATAGACATGCTGGTCCGCTGTAGGTGCGGCGGGTCCCAGGAAGGCTAACTCCGCCCGAAATCGTCTAATCGCCACAATGACTGGGACGTCCTCGAATCCTGCCTCCAGGAAATCCTGGACTCTATCTCTCCTCAGTGAATCCGGGCAAAAGGTCTCCCTAACAAGGCTCAGCAACTGATCCATCCTAGTCACACCTCCTCTAACTGTCCTCCACCAATACTGGGCCTGCTCTCGAAATAAGGTCTAGACTATCTCAACCTGCCTCTCCTCTGGGCAACGGATCGCCTCTAAAGCTGACTCTACATGCCCAATCTAGTGCTCGACCTCTAACCCTACTTTCCCGTCGAAGTAGGGTACATGCTGCTGGTTGAAAGCCTTCAACCATGAATCAGGTCTCGGAGACCTCAGCTCGTCTCTCGCCCTAACAACCTCCATAACCAGCTCGGGCGCAACTACTGTCGGTGCAACTATCTCTGGTGCAGCCCTAATCTGAGTCACTCTCTGCGAGACCTCAATTGATCTCGCAGGTGTAGGTGCAGGCACCGGTGGTGCGGGAGGTGGTGCGGGAGGTGGTGCTCCAGTCCTAAACGCCTCCTCAACTCGTCGTATGTAGTCCCTAAACACGGTAGCTCCAACGGACGCTCCCCCGGTCCTAACAGATGGAGAATCCTGCGCCCCGGACCTCACAACGGTCCTATCCCTAGCCTCGGGAACAATGCTCTCTGCGACGTCCTCTACGGGGACCTCAACTACTTACTGGCGGATCCGCAATGTGGTTACGTCCCCGACCCCTGCCTCTCGCGCCTGGAGGTCTTCCTACTCGTCCTCGTCCCCGTCTCAGGACGGTAGGAGGGAGAGGGGGTCTACCCCTGGCGGGTCCTACGTAAGCGGTAGCTCTCGTACGTGCCATCTGATAGCGTATGACGTTTACTTAAGTATAGATACGTAGGTACTACTTATGATCTCGGTATGATAAAACTTTTAAAAGCGTAAAGGTAAGCATGATCACAATATACATCCAAGGCATACAAGTCCAAAACATCCTAAGGCCACATACATAGCTAGGTACATACAAATCCACAAACATCCTAAGGTCATAAATATATATATATATATATATATATATATATATATATATATATATACATATATATATAACTATGTAATAACATATATACATACTTCTAATCCAGAGATCTATGTCGCCAAGGTTTGCGGAAGGAGTAGTGGTCCCGTACATTCTAACCCAAACCCGACTCATGCACATTATTTTGAAAACGAAAAGTCAAAACCCGTGTGGGTTCTGTTTATCCCTCATTCGGCCTTTAAAAAGATTGCGAGTGCCATTATTGTCAATCTAGGGCTCTGATACCACTTTTGTAACACCCCAAATCCGCGGGACTCGGGATGCTACATAACTCCGATAAGGAAATCTAAACCGTACAACATAACTCCGATAAGGAAACTCAGCTGAGTCCTCAAAACGACATAACTCCGAAAAATGTCCCTGTCATATAATGTACGGAGACCCTGGCTGTCCACTCCTCCACCTCACTCCGCGGCGTCCCTAACCTGCATGGCATCTACAAAACGGTTTAAAACCGTTAGCTCATATTCGAAGCATTAGAAAAGAGGTGAAGGCACATGCACACATACATCAACATAACACAAAACATACAAGTCCGGTTTATTATCTTTTTATTATTAAGTCATATCCCGTTCTAATTCAACTTAGGTTTGTGACACGAGAACCACCGTGGTCTCGCATCGGTCCCTACTTACCGGCAAGGAATGATATTGATGCATCCGACCGTCTACCCGCCCGGGCTAGTCGCCGAGAACCTCCTAGACTCTCGCAAGAGCTAGGCAGATGATGTCACCGCCCGTTATCATACACTTGGGCCAAAATAATATAAAGTCGGTGGTCCTTTTGTATCGAACTTTGACACTTGTCGTCTAAAGCTTAGGTGTGGTGTTTAATACGTTCCAAGAAGATAGCATTGATTGCAACTGAAAGAGCTCTATTTACTAGTGGTCTAGTTTTGGAGAACATTACAAGGGAAAGAAAGACACCACTTCATTTTCAAATGTGCACAAATAAAGTATTTTGAGTATTGTTAAGTTAACCTGTAACACCCCAAATCCGCGGGACTCGGGATGCTACGGGCGACACCTCACAATGGGTCCCGACCCTTAGCCTTTGAACGAGAGGTCGGAAAGAGCTCTATTTACTAAGGGTCGGGACCCATTGTGAGGTGTCGCCCGTAGCATCCCGAGTCCCGCGGATTTGGGGTGTTACAGGTTAACTTAACCATACTCAAAATACTTTATCTGTGCACATTTGAAAATGAAGTGTGTCTTTCTTTCCCTTGTAATGTTCTCCAGAACTAGACCACTAGTAAATAGAGCTCTTTCAGTTGCAATCAATTCTTTATCTTCTTGGAACGTATTAAAATCCACACCTAAGCTTTAGACGACAAGTGTCAAAGTTCGATACAGAAGGACCACCGACTTTATATTATTTTGGCCCAAGTGTATGATAACGGGCGGTGACATCATCTACCTAGCTCTTGCGAGAGTCTAGGAGGTTCTCGGCGACTAGGCCGGGCGGGTAGACGGTCGGATGCATCAGTACCATTCCTTGCCGGTAAGTAGGGACCGAGGCGAGACCACGGTGGTTCTCGTGTCACAAACCTAAGTTGAATTAGAACGGGATACGACTTAATAATAAAAAGATAATAAACCGGACTTGTGTGTTTTGGAGTGTGTATGTGTCATTTGATATATGTGTGTATGTGTCTTCACCTCTTTTCTAATGCTTTGAATATGAGCTAACGGTTTTAAACCGTTGTGTAGATGCCTTGCAGGTTAGGGACGCCGCCGAGTGAGGTGGAGGAGTGGACAGCCGGGGTCTCCGTACATTATAGGACGAGGACGTTTTTGGGGTTATGTCTTTGTATTGTGGATTGTGGTTTATGTTGTACGGTTTATATTTTCTTATCGGAGATGTGTTGTTTTGAGGACTCGGCTGATTTTCCACCTTGTATCTTTACGTTTCAGTTTCTCGCATACATTATAAACGGCTTGAGTTTTTGCCTTTATTTGTGCCTTGTTGGAAAGGTCCGGTGAAATTGTTGTCAGGCTAAGGGTCGGGACCCATTGTGAGGTCTCGCCCGTAGCATCCCGAGTCCCGCGGATTTGGGGTGTTACAAAAGTGGTATCACCAAGAAAATGTCTGATGCAGATTTTAAAATATAATATTGTAATGTTACGTTAACTACTTCGTGATATCATTTTGAAGTCTTTGTCGGAGTCTTTGAATTGATTTATGTTATAATTTGTTTGCCTTTTAAATTAGTTGTGGCAACGAAGAAAGCTTATGAAGGAGAAGGTATGTGTTCTACTCACTCTTGTGCTTATAATTTGTATCATTTTTTGTTTGATGGATCGTGAGATTGGAGCATGTGAATTTGATTATGAAGAATGTTTGATAGGTTTAACGTGAAAAAAAGATGCTAGAAATGATTTGCGGGAAGAGGTTGGTACGTGCTCGATGGAGATTCAATCAATAGAAACTATGCAATCGAAATCCTTGTTGTATCTACTAGTTGGAACAATCAACGATCCAAAGAAACACAGTAGAGGTGAGAATCTTCTTCAAGTGATTCAAATGGCATAATTATGATTTGGAACATAACAAACAGGAGCTAAGTGTTTACATAGTTTGTATACTAGGAATTCGTAAATCGAAATAGAGGTCTAGTAGTATTTGGATTTTTTTATTTATTTAAATGTAGACTTTATAACCCGGATATTTATATCCCTATTGTATACTAATATTTTTTTTAAAGAAGGAATACCCTTTATATCCCGGATACTATCCGGGGTATATTTTCTTCTTTTTTTTTACCAGGGCTAGCGGCATTTGCGATGGCGTGTTAAGTCGAAAGCACCGTCACAAAAGATTGGTGATAGGATTTTTCCATCGCTTATACCGTTTGTGACACATATCTTTGCGCCCGCTGTAATGCCGGCAAAATGCCGTCACAAAAACCCTTTGCAACTGGAATATACTATTTTATGACGGGAATCTGCCGTCGCTAAAAAAAAAATTTTGTAGTGATGCTAATCTAAGTTGATTCATGCTTGCAAACAGGAAACACCATGTGATGCTTATATGTCTTAATTTAGATCTTAGTAGTAAATTATAGTTGTCTTTCAATATTTGAATAACAAACACCATGTGACATGACCATCCATTTTACTAAGTACTAGATTGTGACAAAAGTACTCAATAAAAGAACATCACATAACCTCAAGTGTAAGGTCGTGTTAATGTAAATAAATGACTACTAGCCAAGGTCATATCACCCTAGGGACTATGTTATCCTTATCCTAATCTAGAAAACCTTCTAGGTGAAAAGCAAGTGTGTAAAATAAAGCAAAAAGAGTGTGATCAAGTGATCAACTAAAAACACTTCAAGAATTAGTCAACTACGGTAGTCAATCCAACATAAACAAGTTAGCAATCAATCATTCCTCACATGGTGTTTGCTAGTCAACCAACATCTTACATTCATAGGCAAATGTAAATCTAAGCATGCTAGTCAATCCAACATAAAACCTCACATGGTGTTTGCTATTGGCAAGATGTTAACTACGGTCTCAAACTAGGGTTCAATTCAAGATACACAAGCTACACATGGTGTTTGCTATTGGCAAGCATAAATTGAATTGATATAGAGTGGATTTACACTTCACAAGTTAGCAATCAATCATTACTTACATGGTGTTTGTTATTGGAATAATAGAAGTACTAACTCTAGCATCATAGGTATCTAACATGCATCACTAGATTATGAAATTACTTATGAGTCTCATTCATACTAGTTGACCAATTATCAACACACAAGATCATGTTTAAGAACTAAACAAAGTGCACAAAGGAACGATCTAAGCTACGCTTAGCATCCGACTTTGATATTAGCTTGAACATGGATCATAGTGTTCCAATCAATTTTGTACCTCCTATATTCTTACTATTATGCTTTGATACTCACATAGTTCTAGGCATTATAACGAATCTAAAAATTACATACCTTTGGATTGAGATTTTCACCCTAATCCCTAGTATGGAACTACTCACTCATGATGAGTGAACATGCAATTAACTCAAACATATACACTGAATCCATTGAATCAAGAGAGAGAATGATGAACAAAGATCAAAAATCTAGATAATCGAATTACCAAAAAATAATCGGGGGCAACAAGGTTTCCATCTTGAGACGACTCAATCCAACTCGTATAACTCAGAAGAACTCTTCTACAAACTTCGAACATATAAACTATCCTAAGGAGACTAGCTCCAACCTAAAGAGAGAATTTAAGAGAAGTGAATTGTAGAGTAGTGAATTGGTGTCTATTACATTCAGCTAAGCCCTTTATATAGGCTAAAAATCGGATGTAAATCAACACGGATCGTCAGCCACAGCTCAAAAGAATCTTTTGTAACCGTCACCACTTGCACAAGTTGTTGTAACGGCATCGCACATCGATCGAGTCGACCCCTGATCCACTAGACTGACGTTGAAAAGTAACTTGGTGACATGGTCTTCTTCTTCAATCGAGTGAGTTGCAAAACTCAACTAACACTTGAGAGGCATGACATGTCTACAAGCTATCTCACTCAGCGGTCGAGTCACTCTTTGTTCTTCAGTCGAGCGACTCTTCGGCGGTCCAGTGGCTTCATGTCTATGCTTCATTTCTTTTGCGGGAGAGCCTAAGTCTTCAGGTCCGAGTCAAGTCATCTTTCTTTGTGCGAGTGAAGGGAAGCCTTCAGTAGATTTTTACAGGCACTCGGCCTTCTAGACTTGCAACTCCATATGAGTCTTGACTTTCCTCATGAATTGCTTAGCCCTCTTCCACGTTTTGCTCTAGGGCTTTTCTTTGTAGTTTCCTTCCATGCTTCCAGCTTTGATGATGAGGTGGTTATTTCCTTGAGCCTTAGATATATCCATTATCTCCAAATAGACCTAAAACCACCTAAGCACAAGAAACAAAGAGTTCACATGACGGATAGTGGGTTACATGGCATGTCCAGGACCAGCGTCTGTGACAGAGATGGACTGTTCAAATAGATCTTTTGAGGAGCAGATACCGGATGACATGTTTCGGGTAACTTTGATACGAGAGCGCGTATGCTAGCAGGCAGAGTCGCCAAAAGTCTTATGCGTATAGGAGACGCAGACCTCTAGAGTTTCGAGTCGGTTCATAAGAATGGTTGAGAGTATCGCCGACTCGAGGTGTCAAGCATTTCGACATTAAGGTATTGGAGTGAGTCAGAGAGATGGCATACCGGTTAGCCTCTCACCGCCTTAGAGGAAATATATACCCGGATTCCTCGCTGATTAGAGAATATATAATAGACCGCCATAGGTGGTCAACCATGAGGATTTGACCGATGAAATGGACTATATGTTACCGAGCACCCAGTAACTATATTGGAGAGGAGTGTTAGGTGACTACGGTCGAAGGAAATATCGATGTTAAAGATTCAGTGGTCCCGACGGGAAATCGATGAGACTACCTTAGAGACGGATAATAGTATTGGGAACTAGTACCCGGAGCATTATACCAATTTGATGGCAAGTATAGGTTCTATAAGTTAGTCTGGAGACCGTCTTTGTGTTGTGTGTTTATTATATGTTCCGCATTTTAAAGTTTGGGAGATTAGAGATAGATTGATGATTGCCCTCGGGATGCGTGTGATACCGGGTTGTCCGGATTGAAAGAAAAGGGAAAAGTTCTCCTAAGAATAACAGTAATTAAGAATCGGAAATTCGGAACTCGGATTTATTGTACATCACCCTAAATTGCGGGGTGAAAGTTATTTTAAGGGATGACTGATGTAATAACCGAAATTTTTTATAATTAATTCAATTAAAAGTTATTCCAAGGTCCGAGTCGAGTGCCAAGTTTATACAACGTTTCCTTCAAACCGAATGGGAACCTGGCCAGCGGGTTCATTAAATCTTGCCAACCTAACCGGGTTCCCTTAATCTTTGGCTTAGTAGTCTACCTAGTCGGTGATGAACAATCCACCCATTTCACTTACACTTACCTTGCCTCGGCCCAACTCCATTCTTATTATATTTCGGCCCAATCGTTTCTTTCTTCCCGTCTCAGTCCACCTTCCCTTTCTCGTCCGCCTCGACCCACTCTCTTCGGCCTAACTCTCTTTCTCACATCATCTCGGCCCACTTCCCATCGGACGTTCCAGGAAGCCTCAATCCGTTACACAGTCGTCGTCTTCAAGCGCTCCTCTTCCGAAACCGATCGACGTCAATGGAAGAGTTACAGCATTGATGGGCACGTTACAAGAGGAGTGTAATGGGGGCATTGAAGGCGCAGACGTACGATTCGCACCTCCTCTCTCCTCGCTTGAGCTCTAATCGTACCGGAAACCACCCATCTCTCATCTGCCTTCCCGTACTTCGTCTCCTCTGCAACCCGCCATTGCTGACCATCCTTCCTCTACCTTACTCGCCTTTGCAACATCGATATCTCTCCCACAAGAACGCAGCCTCCGACGACCGGCCTTGCGCCCCGCAACAGAACCTATCCTACGCTCTTCTCTACCACCGATTTGCAACCTCCACCCTCTGTCGCCTCTTCCTTCTTCCTCGACTTTAGCCCTTCTCGACCTCTTCTTCCCGGGAGCGAGTCCATACACCACTGCTAGAGTCGCCGGACCGAACGAGTAACCGATATCAAGACATCGGGGTCGGGAACCACCTCCGGTCGGCGAATGAACCAGCCTCTCCCTACCTCTTTGACGTATCTAAGGTGAGTGTTCGAACCTGCACTCTTACCTCGTCAGCTCTGGAATGAATACGTACAGGATGATAATTACGTAACGAACCATGCACGAGGAGGTGAGATAAAGAAGTTGCTTCCCACTCTGATGTTGGTAGCGGTGCTCAAACCTAGGACGTGAGGGAGATGTCTAATCCAGCTGGACTGCAGGTTGTTGCTACCCACTAGTCTCGAACCCCGGATCTGTTGTATTGCCACCTGACGCCGCCCGTGCCATCTTAAGCCGGTTAATTTTACAACTTGACCAATCTGGTTAGACCCGAACCCAAATCTTTTTCGTTAATTTATTTAATTTTTTTGTGTTAATTAATAATTTAAATTATAAATTATTAATTGATAATTTTTATTTTGATAACATAATGAATTAATTTAGGAGAAATGCTAATAATGGGTGACGTTGAAATGACTGATAGTTGCGAATTTGCTAGAGTAACCGGAGATTGTGGATTTAACAGACTTGAGAAAATGTAGTATTAGAATCAAACCGTCCAACCTCGTTAATTCTCGCTAAATTAATTTATTAACGCTAAATAATTAATTATATAATTAATTAATTTTTTTTATTATTTAAAGGTTGGGTTTATGTTGCTAGAAAAGTGAATTAGTGGAATGATGTTAAGCAATTATCTTAGAACGTCACGAACGACATAAGAAGTGGATGAATTAGTGATGTTGGTTATGGAATCGGAACAAAATGACATAAGGCTTTGATACCGGATAATGGTAGATGTCGTACGAGAACTTTAAGGGGACATCTAGGTCCGTCCGTAAACTAAGACATAGAACACGTCATATCATTGATGTTAGATATCATACCCTGATTGATTAGAATGAAAAGTCGAATATTATTAAGGGTTGAAAGAGTTCTAAGGTTGATAGATGTTGATCAGGATAATCGCGAGACGTTGAGACCAGTAATGATAAGGTGAGTTCGTATGACTCACTTAGCTACCTTTTAATACTGAGTGTGCACTAGGGTAGTGTGTGATATTCTTGTGAAAAAAATGAACAAATTAGATCACTGTTGTTAAATTCGAAAGAAAGTCACAAGTGTATCATAATGTGCCGTAACCGTCGGTCCGGGCTGATGGTGCCGGAGGATTGCCCCGCGACCAATCCAGTAGTGTATACGGGGGAGATGCATCAAAACCAGTCCTACTGATAAACGGGGACGGGGACAAAGTGTGATCGGGAGACACTTGTGTTACAAGCAAAGTTGGAAAATAGAACGACCATTCACCTAATTAAAGATAATAAACCGGGACATTGAGTGTGCATGCTGATTGATTTACAGTACTTCTTTATATGTGTATGCGTTTTAGTGACCTTAGTATTAGAATTGTAAATGACAGTTTTACCGTGTTGTTCGGTTTTTACAGGATAAATCTCTACCGAGAAATCAGGAGTGAAGTGGTCAACCGGGTTTCCGTACTATGTATTTGGGTGTTGGGTTGTTATATATTATGTTTATTCATTTTATTACGGTAGAGTTATTTAAATTATTAGTTGGCTTATGTACGGGTCGGAGTCTGTTTGAGTTAAATACTTATTTGTGAAAGGATTTGATTTAAAATATTTGTGCCTTGTTGCAAGATCCGACGTTATTGTCGTCAACCTAAGGCCAAGATTCATTGTGAGGTCTTAGCCAGTAACGCTCCGAGTTCCCATAATTCGGGGTGTTACAACAACTTTGCAACTCAACATCTCAGCAGACTACAACTCGGCATTCAATAGCATAAAGGGCTCAAGAGTGGAGGTGTGGAAGCCTTGGTTGTGTAACCTGCGAGTCTGCGACTTATGGTTTACTCTTTGGAAGTGTGAATTGGAGGTGTGGAAGTGTGGAAGCGTTGGTTGTGTAACCTGCGAATCTACGACTTATGGTTTACTCTTTGAAAATGTGGACCGAAAGTGTACGTGGAAGCGTGGAAGGCTGTGGAGTGAGAGCGTTACGTTATTGTGTAACTTGAGTAATCTAAAGACTTAGGGAGTTAGAATATTTGGGTTTGTAAAAATTAAAATTTTATTTTATTTTATTGGATTTTATCTTAATTTAATTAAAGTTCGGGTGAATATCGGGTGAATGTCGGGTCGGGTGATGGTTCGGGTGGTGGTTCGGATGACGGGTTTTTAATAATCTCACCCTAAACCGTAACCAGACCATCAACCGATCAACCATCACCCGCATTCCAACCGTATTTTATCGGATTTTTGACCATTTGAGTGGTTCGGGTTTTCGAATAACCACCGATTGCGGGTGAGGTTGCTATCCCTAGTTGTAATGGCATATAAATCATTTCCTCTCCTACTCACGGTAAACACATCATATATTTTTCAATTAATTTTTGTTTTACTTTCTTTTTTGTAATTTAATTTGTTTTTTTTTACAATAAGAGAGGTGGGTTTTTTTCTATATAAAGAGCGGGATACGTGGGTAGTGAAGTATAAGATACTTGGATCAGGATTCTCGTTTGGGTTGTTCATGAGCTCTAATTTTTTCACTATCAATATTGAAGTCGGTGTTTGTCATGGTACTTCCAGTTATGCGTGTTCTGTGGGAACTCTATCAATCCTATGTGCTTCAATTATAATAACCGTATTACACGGCATTATTCCTCGTGAGTAGCGCCTTCACAATATTCGGTCGGTACAGATTTTATTTTGTATGAACCTTATCCTCCCTTATTCTCGAGTATAGATTGGAGAAAACATATTCTCTAAATATTACCTCCTTTTATCTATGACCGTTGCAATGTCATCCGCTAGTTTAAATAATTGGATATTGCTTTCTATTATTTAAAAGATATTTTTATATTTTGCGTTTGTGTAGTTGTTGTCATTTACTAGGAGAGTGGAGGACAAAGTGTTGTCCGTCAGCAAATATGTTACTTTATCGACAGAGTAGTTATTAAAGGTGGTTTCCGATAATTTCGCATTTAAGGGATTGTTAGTTGTAATTAGACCTATTTGACGGGTAATTTCCGGAATTTTCCTCAAAACAAAATGAAATCCAATAATAGTATGGACATCAAACTCAAATTCCTTTCTCACTGTTTCTCTTTCGGCCATGTCAGACGCGATGGAGCACTCAGGTCGAATCTCACTCGTGTTCATTCTAATGCAACCAATCTCGATCTCAAGTATATTAATTTTCCTTCTAAATTTATTCACGGCACTCAATCTAATTTTAGTTAAGGTTTGAAAATTTTGAGCAAAATCGTAGTCTCGATCTCTTGCATGTTCAATATATGTTTAGCTTCAATCTTGAGTATGAGTTCTATTTAGGGTTAACTATTTGTGGCAGATGAATCCAAAACACGCACAGTTCACTCAAATCGTCGATATAATGCAAAGAAATGGAAAATGAAAATTATCCAATTATGTTATGTAGACGAAATAATTTAGGATAGCTATTGTCTAAACCCACCGATATTTGTCTTTGTTTAAACATTAATTACCAATTGTGTTGAATCACTAGTCACAAATGAGTGTGGTGCGCCTCCAGAGTTCGGTCCAGATGGCACGTCATGGTTCGGCTAGAATGAGTGTGGTGGGCCTCCGGGGTTCGGTCCAGAAGGCACATCATGGTTCGGCTTGAATGAGTGTGGTGGGCCTCCGGGGTTCGGTCCAGAAGGCACATCATGGTTCGGCTTGAATGAATGTGGTGGGCCTCCGGGGTTCGGTCCAGAAGGCACGTCATGGTTCGGCTTGAATAAGTGTGGTGGGCCTCCCGAGTTCGGTCCAGATGGCACGTCATGGTTTGGCTTGAATGAGTGTGGTGCCATTGCCCCTACGCCAAGCCCCGAAATAAAGAAGGAGGTTAGCCATCACGGGGAAGTTATTCAAAAACCATTTGGATTTTTTATGCTCCTAATGTTTTGGGGCATCCCAACAATTATATACCTGCTAATCCGATGCCCACCCCGCCTCATATTGTGCCAGAATGGTATTTCCTACCGATCTATGCCATTCTAGGCCCGGGGTTCGGTCCAGAAGGCACGTCATGGTTCGGCTTGAATGTGTGTGGTGGGCCTCCAGGGTTAGGTCCAGATGGAATGTCATGCGTTGGCTTCAATAAGTGCGGTGACCCCCGGGGTTCGGTCCAGATGGCACGTCATGGTTCGGCTTGTATGAGTGTGGTGCCCCCCCGGGGTTCGGTCCAGATGGCACGTCATGGTTCGGCTTGTATGATTGTGGTGGGCCTCCGGGGTTCGGTCCAGAAGGCACGTCATGGTTCGGCTTGAATGAGTGTGGTGGGCCTCCGGGATTTTGTCCAGAAGGCACGTCATGGTTCCGCTTGAATGAGTGTGGTGGGCCTCCAGGGTTTGGTCCAGATGACACGTCATGGTTCGGTTTGAATGAGTGTGGTGGCCCTCCGGGGTTTGGTCCTGAAGGCACATCGTGGTTCGGCTTAAATACAAAGCGCAACGAGTGGGATGGTCCTCCGGGATTTGGACCTGAAGGCACATCATGCGCGCAAATCTGTGAAAAAAACACACCAAGCAAAACAAATGCAAGAGTAGACTTCCTCATTGTAGCTTAATTTTGTACCGAGTATATGTGATTCCATGTATTAGTGTTTAGTTTTTATAGTGAAAAGGGTTGACTGATAGTCAAATACGGAATTTTTTGCAATCAATAGCATTGATTGTGGATATCATATCACATAATTAGATGGATAATTAAGTTAATACAAATAATTTATTTCCGGATATATATATTTCTATATATTACGAGAACACTACTACAAAAAAGGTCAAATACTCCGGATATTTGAGACTATATACCCCGGACCACATCCGGCGTAAAGGTCAGCAACGTATTTGGTCCGAAGGTATATACTCCGGGCGTTTCATTTTGCACATCCGGCGTATATACGTCAAACACAAATCGAGCCATTTTACGTGTGTTTAATTATCCGGGGTATTTATTAGTATATACCCCGGATATTTATACATCCGGGGTATATATCTTTGATATATCCGGTTTATTTGGTCTTATAAACCCCGGGTACATGTTTATCCGAGATATGTACTAATTGATATATCCGGCGTATTTAACGGTATATACGCCGGACATATATAATAACATATAAGACGGATGTATATCTGGCTCATATAGTTTTTAAAGTCCGGTGTATTTGGTGGTTTAAATTCCGGATTAATGTTAAATTAAAAGCCTATTTTCATTTGTAGAAATATACCACTTGTATATAAATACAATATGTGAAATAGAGTTGACATTATTCGAAAGTAATTTATTTCAATTAAAACACAATCAATATTCGACTTCCAACCAATATTCGACTTCCAATACATTGAATATCTAGTTCTATTTTTCAAAAGGGAGGTACAAACTACAAAGCCACGTAAATAAACAACTCTTAAGAGGCACAATCAAGAAAAATGTCTTTGACTTCCATTTTTCAAAAGCCTTTCTCATTTCTTCATCTTCGTTAGTTTTTTCACATCCTTAATCTGCATCAGAAAGGACTCCAGATTAAATAAGAATAAGCACATAATAAATCGGAAAGTAGTTGGCTTTTCAATTGTTCTTCGTCATTGTACCTACATGGATGTTGCGCATAAAAAATAGCATGACCATTAGCATTAGCCCAACCCTTATCCTGAAGTGCATCAACTTGATCAGATCATCATCCTCCATAGCAACTGGAACTTGGACGCTTTCCGCCTTTAAATTAGTTAAAAATCTTAAAATGTCAATCTTGTGAATATATAAATGTGTAGCTATCCTAGAAAAAAAAAATCTTGAGAACATCCAATGGATAAGCCTCATCTCATGTTATAAAGTTATTCTTGTACGTACCACTTAGATCTTGCACAGGAAAATACAAAAATTAACTTCCATAAACATAAAAATATCTACAATGCACTCAACTATATCTTGCTAACATGTCCACCTATCAATTCCAGCTTAGCATTAATAATGTAAAAATTATATCACACATATAAGCAAATACAACAGCTAATTAACATCATACAACTAAAGGTAACATCATACAACTAACTTCCTAGAATTTCATCCACAACTTTGGCAACCTGTTGTAAATAGAAGTACATTCAAAATCAATTTGAATAACAAAATAAGTCAAACCAATTTTATTTTTTTTTGGCAGGAAAGCATCTTGAAATTCTCATACTGCTAAATACAAACATATTACAAACCTTACTGAAATGCTCATACTGCCTGTTTTCAGGGCCAAACACTCCATACTTGAGATTCTTAAGCCACTCGCCCTTCTCCTTTGATGCGTCCTTGAAATCGTTGAAGGACGAACGCCGGATCTAGACCAAGCTAGAGTTTCGACTACTCGTTGTTGATGTGCAAATGAGAACTTTGATAGAAGTTTGGTAGGGCGGAAGCGATTGATATGGATGCGGAAGCGTAGGTTTGATTCGATCTAGAGAGATCGAGCAAACGTTGTAGTGGATTTGATAGTTTGATTCTTTAGAAGAATCCTCGAATGTGAGTTCTTGGATCTAAGACTTGATCCAAGGAAGAACTTTGAGGGGATTGAAGAGGAAGTGATGCCTAGATCAAGAATGAGGATTTTCCTTCAAAATACTTTATTAAAATTAGACATGATTTACAAGTGAAGCCAAGCATCCCTTATATAGTGGGTGAAGGCTACACCAAAAGTCGGAAATTGAATGACGAAAATAAAGGCGGGAAATAAAGTCGGGGCAACTCCCGAAACCAAAGGTCTAGACTATCAATGCCGGAAATTAACTCACGGAATTAAGTTCCGGAATTAATGTTCCGAAAATTAAAGTCTATTATTATTTAAAATGCAAAATATAATAATAATATTTGCTAGCTTGATGACGTGGCGCCGGAAGCCTATGCCATGGTGGAGTGGTGACATGGCATGCCACTAACGGGTCCAAGTGATGTGACGGTGCGTCGGATGATTGAGCCGGTAGCTTGGGCGATGGCTTTGGCTCGGGAACGAGTGAGCGGTCCATCGGAGCGAACCCGCAAAGCATCGTCCTCTTCATCCGCGGTCATGGTGGTCAAGGGCGCATCAGTCCCCCCATCTTGGATGTGAAACGTCCCCGCTTCACCGTCGTCAAATAAGGGCTCAACATAAGGGGCTAGATCCTTGACATTGAACGTTGGGTGCACGCCGTAGGAATCCGGAAGCTCCAACTTGTAGGCATTTGGACCATGTCGTGATAGGATCCGGAAAGGGCCATCACCTCGATCCGATAGCTTGCCCTTGCGTCGAGATGGGAAACGCTCCTTCCTTAAGTGGAGCCAAACAAGATCGCCGGGCTCGAAAGATATGTCGCGACGGCCCTTATTGCGTTGTTCGGCAAGTTGGGCGGCACGACGTTGGAGTTGTGCTCTTGTCCGCTCATGAAGTTCAATGATTGAGGCGGCTCGACTTGCGGCATTGAGGTGTTCACCAACCTTGAGTGGACGTGGTGTGAAGTCCAATGGCGTGTGTGGATTAAGGCCGTAGACAACTTCAAATGGTGAGAGTTTAGTTGCCGAGTGCCTAGACCTGTTATATGAAAACTCCACAACGGAAATTAAGTCCTCCCACTTTCGTGGGTTGTTCCTAAGCGTTGCTCTAAGTAGAGCACCGAGAGTCCGATTGGTCACCTCCGTTTGACCATCGGTTTGGGGGTGATAACTACTTGAGAACAACAAGTTGGTTCCAAGTTTTCCCCACAACGTTCTCCAGAAGTGACTCACAAATTTCACGTCCCGATCACTAAGGATGGAACGTGGTATCCCGTGTAAGCGCACCACATTGTTAAAGAATAATGTGGCAACATCGCTAGCATTTTGGGTGCTCTTACACGCGATAAAATGAGCCATTTTGGAAAAACGGTCGACTACCACAAAAATGGAGTCGTTGCCTCATTTGGACATAGGTAGGCCAACTACAAAGTCCATAGAAATATCCTCCCAAGGTCCCATTGGTATAGGCAAAGGAGAATACAATCCGTCCGGACCTTGACGCGATTTGGCATGATGACATGTTATGCAACTTGTGCAAAACCGTGTCACATGCTTGCGCATTTTCGGCCAAAAGAAGTGCTCTTGGAGAGCGGCGAGAGTCTTGGTAGCACCGAAGTGACCACGACCCTCATGGGCTTCCTTTATCAACAAGTGGCGTATGGACGAACGCGGAATACAAAGTTTTCCCGCGCGGAACAAATAGCCATCATTAATAAAGAAGGTCTCATGCTCTCGGAGGTCAAGGCATTTGGCAAATATATCCTTGAAGTCAAGATCCGTGGCATATAACTCTTTGATAAGAGCAAAGCCATGGATCTTGGCGTCCATATGCACCAAGAGGATATATCGCCGAGAAAGGGCATCGGCTACCACATTCTCTTTTCCTTTCTTATGCCGAATGACATAAGGAAAGGTTTCTAAAAATTCTACCCAACTTGCATGGCGCCGACTCAAATTAGTTTGACTCTTGAGATACGAAAGAGCCGCATGATCCGAATGAATCACGAACTCCTTCGGCCACAAGTAGTGTTGCCATGTCTTTAGACAACGAACTAAAGCATATAGTTCCTTGTCATAGGTTGGATAGTTGAGTGGTGGACCGGAAAGCTTTTCGCTAAAGTAAGCAATGGGCCGATTCTCTTGGAGAAGAACCCCCCCAATGCCAACATTAGATGCATCACACTCCACCTCGAAGGTTTTCGAGAAATTTGGGAGTTGGAGTAGTGGTGCATTGCAAAGTCGGTCTTTGAGCGCATCAAACGCTCGAGCATGGGTATCACGCCACTCAAACGTGACACCCTTAGTAGTGAGCTCATGAAGCGGCGCCGCTACCGAGCTAAAGTCTTTGACAAAGCGTCGGTAGAAGCCCGCTAAGCCGAGAAAGGCTCGGACCATGGTGACCGTACTAGGTGTAGGCCACTCCCGAATAGCACGAACTTTGGATTCGTCTACTCGGAGTCCGTCCTTAGACACGACATAGCCAAGAAATATAGTTGTGTCGGAACAAAAGACACATTTTTCAATATTGACGAATAATTGTTCTTGTCTAAGGCACTCGAGCACTTGGCGAAGGTGCCCGATGTGCTCATCCAAAGACTTACTAAAAATTAAAATATCGTCAAAATAAACAACTACGAAATTACCCAAAAACCGGCGAAGGACATGGTTCATGAGGCGCATGAACGTTGATGGGGCGTTGGAGAGTCCGAACGGCATGACAAGCCACTCATATAATCCGTACTTTGTCTTGAAAGCCGTTTTCCACTCGTCACCTTCGGCCATCCGGATTTGGTGATACCCGCTCCGGAGATTAATCTTTGAGAACACGGTGGCGCCGTGTAGTTCATCCAACATGTCGTCGAGGCGCGGGATCGGATGCCGGTACTTGACGGTTATTTGGTTGATGGCTCGGCAATCGACACACATCCTCCAAGACCCGTCCTTCTTGGGCACCAAAATGACCGGCACGGCACATGGTGAAAGTGACTCACGAACATATCCCCGGTCTAGGAGCTCTTGGACTTGACGTTGTAGCTCCTTAGTTTCTTCCGGACTTGCACGGTAAGCGGCACGGTTGGGTAAAGACGCGCCGGGCACCAAATCGATTTGGTGCTCAATTCCACGGATCGGTGGAAAGCCGGGTGGTAGTTCATCGGTCAAGACGTCCTGAAAATCAGACAACAAAGTAGACACCTCGTGCGGCATATTACTAAGGTCATTGGAAGTAGATAAGCAAAAAGGAACAAGTAAGAAGCATGGCAACTTGCCTTCCTTGACCGGTGTCACATCATGTTTCCGGGCGAAAAGTACCCTCGGCTCACACCGGCCTTTGATTATTGGTTCCGGAGATGGTAAAGTTGCATTCGTTGGGACGATGCTTCCTTTACTATCTCTAGACTCAATAGCACGGTTACTAGAGGCGGTGTTCCGGGATCCGGAAGTACTAGCACCCACAACATCGGAAGGACTCCTAGGAGGGTCCGATGTTGCCGGCGTAGTGGTCTCATCAATGGTTTGTTGCCTCTTCCGTTCCGCATAATCAATTAATATTTCATGTGGAGTCATAGGCAACAATGTGACCCGTTTTCCATTATATTGGAACATGTATCTATTAAGATAACCATCATGGAATGTACGGCGATCGAATTGCCATGGTCGTCCTAATAATACATGTGTGGCGTCCATCTTGATAACATCACAAAGGATCTTATCAACATAGCCGCCTATGAAAAACGTCACCCAAGCTTGTCGTGTGACGGTGTCACACGCCTTATTGGAAATCCATTGGATTCCATAAGGTGTTGGGTGGGGGGTTGTAGGCAACTTAAAGTGTTTTACCACTTTTTCGTTGATAATATTACAACAAGAACCCCCATCAACTATGAGAGAGAGACTAGTGTTATTGACCAAACAACGAGAGTGAAAGAGATTCTCGCGTTGGTCAATAGGGACAAATTCCTTAACGGCTAAAATTCTACGAGATACAAGGGCGAACTTACCGGGTTGTGCCGGGCCGCAAGCCATTTGTTCTTCGCATGGTTCCATGCCGTAGTAGGGGTCGGCGTCTTGGTCATCCTCTATGATGATATCGCCGTCTTCTTCATCTTCCTCATCTTCATATGAGGGATTGGCAAACAACACACGCTTTGTGTTCGGGCAATCACGTTGGACGTGACCGAATCCGCTACATTTATAACACACGGGCTCCCTTGGCCGTGCCGCCGGTGGAGGTCCTTGAGGAGTGCGGCCGGGAGGCACTTGTGCCGGGACATTGGGACCACGTTGTGGTGCCCTCTCGGTATCCGCTTGTCGGGTGGATTGGACCATCCGTTGGGCTCCTTTGGTGGCGCCGGACTCTTGATAACTAGATACATCTCGAGCACGGGTGTTAGTAGAATAAGCGTATTGATTTGGAGAGGAGTTATACCTTGAGTATTTTGGAGTCTCTTGTTGTTGCTTGTGAAGCTTCATGGCCGCATGACACAAAGCTCCCAAGTCTCTATATGGAACGATCTCAAGGGGTCCTCGGATTGATGGATTGAGGCCACTCATGAACTTGGTGCGTAAGGCGGAGGGCGAGACCGAGATGCCGGCCTTCATATGCATGTCCTCGAGCTTGGCCAAGTAGGCCACCGGAGTGAGTTTGCCTTGTTGGAGCTCGGCAATTTGCATCCGCATATCATTTTTGAAGTCGTCGGGGACATACTTCTTTGTCATGACGTAGATCAGTTGATCAAACGTCGCAACTGGTTCCCATCCTCGGTTCTCACGGACGTGTTCATATCGGTTCCACCAAGATTTTGCATCGCCTTCAAAGAACAAGGTTGCCGCTTCGATCTTCTCGTACTCCTCATAGTGGCAATGCTTCAAAGCCCTTTTCATGTCCTGTGCCCAATCAAGAAACACACAAGGATCATATTCCCCATAAAATATTGGAAATTTAACTTTACCTTCCCTACGAGCTTTGTAGGGATCCGGGCGGGGCGGTGGCATATCATCACGATGGGCTCGTTGATGTGCATGCCTTGGTGGGTTAGGAGGAGGCAACCATTCTTCTCCTCGGTCTTGGTTCTCAAATGGATCTCGGACGGGTGGGTGCCATGGATGGACATGAGCCACTCGTTCCAAGTTGGCTTCATCGTCGGAAAACTCATCAAAATCGTCCCCCTCGTCATACTCATCATAGTCGCGGTATGATGAACACCGGCTACGTCGTTGGTGGTGTTGCTCATATCGATCATTACCGGAACGTCGAGGATGACGATCTTGTTGATTGGTGTGCCGATATTCTTCCTGTATGGGACGGTTAGTATTATGTGCATTAGATAAAGGTGGGGGCGATCCGTACCGTTTACGATTGCGCTCGAAGCGCTTGTTCCGATCCATTGTATCTACATAAAGTAGATCATCCGGAGTCGGGCCATTATTGTTCTCGGTCTCATTGAGGTGGTGCCTGCCGTCTTGTTGAGTTTGGCTTTCGATGACTGAGGCAAGCCTAAGACCTTGATACGGGTCGGTTCCCAAAAGACCTTTGCCCTTCCGACGAGCGTCGGGCGTGGAAGTCTCGACCATGGTGTCATTTGGATTTGGGGCGGGGCGTGGAGTGGTCGTAAGGGCCAAAAGTTGTGCCCTCATCTCCTCCATTTGTTGCTTTAGACTAACAACTTCCTCGGATAAGGAGGCATTTTCTCGTTCACGAGCATCCTGTGAGTTTTCTATATCCACGTTAGTCATGATTCCAAATGAATACAAACAAATGCAAGCAATCAAATGAGCAAGGTGACGAATTAAGTCAACGTTACCCAAGTTCAAGTGCGTTAAGGTTCTACTTTCGGGAAGGCCGTTTGGCGGTTAAGCAAGGTAGGCAAATCCAACAAAATTTGAACCAATTCACACAAATAAACAAGTGATATTTTGCACGTATGTAAGAAAATGGAGAGACAGAAGATGGACGGATTGTTCACTCGGCAAGCTTTGCTTGCTTTCGGTCTTTGACCGTTTTGTAAAATCCGATTTTTCGGATGGACCGGTTTGCCGGACGTCTTTTCACTTTGTATTTTTTTTTTTTTGAACTTTGCAACTTTTTTTTTTTTGATGCAAGAGATGAAACACTTTGGAAACAAATCCGCTTTGTTGAAGAGTTTTGATTTTTGTTTTTGTTTGAATATCAAAATGCAAGATATCCGAATTTGTTAACAAAAAAAAATCCCAAGAAATTTGGTAAAATCGATTAACAAACTTGTCGGATTGGGTCGGTTGAAGAACAAATTGTTTTTGATAGATGGTTTGATGGCAAACCAACCATCTCCTAAATTTGTTTGGTGAGAAAAAAGAAAAAAAAAATTCCAATAAAACTTCGAAGAACACGAAGAACAAGTTGAAGATCTTCAAGAAGGGAAGAACAACAAAGGCAAAGAAGGATAAAAATATAACGCACAAAAAACAAGAGTAAAGAGAACTTAGCTTCGATCCCTTTGCTCTTGGATCTAAGACTTGATCCAAGGAAGAACTTTGAGGGGATTGAAGAGGAAGTGATGTCTAGATCAAGAATGAGGATTTTCCTTCAAAATACTTGATTAAAATTAGACATGATTTACAAGTGAAGCCAAGCATCCCTTATATAGTGGGTGAAGGCTACACCAAAAGTCGGAAATTGAATGACGAAAATAAAGGCGGGAAATAAAGTCGGGGCAACTCCCGAAACCAAAGGTCTAGACTATCAATGCCGGAAATTAACTCACGGAATTAAGTTCCGGAATTAATGTTCCGAAAATTAAAGTCTATTATTATTTAAAATGCAAAATATAATAATAATATTTGCTAGCTTGATGACGTGGCGCCGGAAGCCTATGCCATGGTGGAGTGGTGACATGACATGCCACTAACGGGTCCAAGTGATGTGACGGTGCGTCGGATGATTGAGCCGGTAGCTTGGGCGATGGCTTTGGCTCGGGAACGAGTGAGCGGTCCATCGGAGCGAACCCGCAAAGCATCGTCCTCTTCATCCGCGGTCATGGTGGTCAAGGGCGCATCATCCTTGCCCTACAATAAATTACACAATCTCGCTTCTCTTTTATTTGAATCATAAGCATCAAATCGAAGGTAGAACACCCAAGTTTGTGGTTGCAAGAACCGTTGGCCGTTCCACCTAAAAGCATACACAAACCAAAGCAATTTCTATCAAGATAGCACAAAGTTGTGGGTCTTAGAAGATTTAGTTTCTTTGATCTGATTCACACACCATACAAGAAGATAAAATGAAGTGGGCCTATATAACATTATGAATCATATGGACCAACCCTTTGATGTCAAAATTGAACCAACTAATAATTTTCACTTAAAGAATTACTAGGTTACTCTAGGACATGTTTTAACCCGAAAGAGAAACCCAATAAGAACATGTTTTACCCATTTGCTTGTCCTTGCCATGGCAGCAGACTATGCTTACTCAAATATTCACTTAAAGAATTACTCGGTTAATATTTGTAAATTTTGAAGACCAAATTCCTATTACAACACGCCAAATAAAGACAGGTTTTCACTTTTACTCAATTTTTAAAGTAATAATAAGACAAGTTTTCAATGCTAATTTTTGTCAATAGGGTAAAACTTTATATTTATCTTTTAATAATTGAAGTTATTTGAGTTTAATTTTTCATCCAAATTAGCAAAATATATACCTTTCAATAATGTTATATAGGCAACAGTGTTGAACTTGTGACCTTTTAGCAAAAGATGGCTCCTCTCTTGTAAATTCTCTTCTCAGTCACAATCCAATATATAACATATAATTAAAATTCGTTTCAAGACTCATTTATTTACTGTCCAATCCATACATGAAGTCAAAGTTTGTGTTCTTATTTCACGTGCATTGTCTAAACGTAAACATCAACAACTTTCATGAAATATAAAAAGCAAAATAGAAAGGCAAAAAGTTGTGAAAATTACATGTTCAATGACCCTCTGCTTTGATCTTCAGCAACTTTGTCAACAAGAGGACACCAAGCAGATTTCTCATTCTCAAACTCTTCCTTAAAAGCATTCCAAAGAGTTGTCCACTGTACGACCTCCATGGTCACCAACTGTTTCAACAATAACTTATAACAGGAGACGGTGCAAAATTAGCTTATCAGGGGAACCCCTCTAGCAAGTTGGATAAAAAAAAGCTAATACGACACCCTCAGACACTAATTACTAAACATACATTTTGTCCTCCAAGGTGTAGTTCTGAAGACTTGATTGCATAGGTCCGTGTGGAATCTCGGACAAGAGATACAACTAATCATTTTCTTGATAAAAACGGGGAGCCAACTTCCCAATAAATCCTGGAGCCAACAACTCACGTACATACCTAAAGTAAAATTCATGTGGTAATGAGAACCTGCAGATTTGGACATTTGTAATTGCATAATCAAAGCATGAAGATAAATTTCCACTTATTGGTTGAGGAGAGGAGATTGCCTCCCACTTCCAGTTCAAGGATCAAATTTCCACACTCATCCACTGTAACCTGCATGTGTATGATATGCAAACAGCCTCGACTGTTTCTAAATTATCGAGGAACTTAGTTCATTATCATCTAAAGCATTGGGTGGTCCTACAACAACAAAACTAGACATTTTTGTATCCAATCAATTCGTATAGAAAGCATAACAATCAAAATATTTCCATAGAAGGAAAAACAAATGGAGGTCCATACATCTTAATCTACTAGCTAACTTTGAAAATTTGAAGACAATTGACCTCAAAGAGAGGGCGATTTCTCTGCGCAATATCGTTCTCTGCTCTTTCACCTCTAGTTCGCTTTGCCTCGTCTAACAGTCATTCACCATAGTCAAACTCATCGATTCAATCATCAGTACTGATCTATGAGGACATATAGAGGGAGAGGACCTCCTCTTGAGAGGCGAAATTGGCGAGCCTCCTAGGACGTGCTAGTGTATCTTCTGCCATTTTTGGTCTCTCTTGAGTGATTTGCTTCGATTCTTAGCTTTGTAGATCTCTATCTTCGATTATCTGTTTGCCCTCCTCTTGCTTGTCCTGCTGAATAGCGGCAAATTAAGTTCGTCAGCGGAAAAAGTCGCAAACCGGAGTTCGCTCAGAGCCTATGGATGGTTTGCTTCCCGGAGCTGCCATCAAAAGACAGAACTGACAATATTTGAGAGTGGAGAGAGAAGAGGATCGGAAGAGAGATGGTTAGGGACTTAGCTAGGGTTAGCAGTGATGATTTTGGACGATAGAAAATTGGGGTTTTGAATTTTCATTAATAAAAAAAATAATAATGTATTCCATTTTTTGAATTGGTGAAATACACCGGGCGTTAAGCAACCAACGTCATTTTCTTAAAAAATAAATTTGCACATACGCCGGGTTTGATGTATTTTTTGTTGTTGTTAGTTTATTATACTACATTTTTACCCCGGATATATTGTTATCCGGTATATATAGTTCCAGCTTATTGTTTTATGTTTTGGTAAGGGTTTTATACATCGGATTTAGGAATGCCCGGGGTATTTTAAGGTGGTATAAAGTCATTTTTATAGTAGTGGAATATCATCGATCTTTTAGTTTCTAGTTTATTATTGGGTCATACTATGTACTTAGACAATTAGACACAATCTATATATCTATCTATATACTACTATTAAAGCCAAAGCATTTACTTTCATGTGATGCTTCCTCAAAGACTTTTTTACCACATGTCATTTTCTTAGATTTTTGAGTTTTGATAAATTAAAATAAATATTTAATATATTATTTTCATTATATACTTATCACAATCTTCAACATATTTTTGAGAATTCAAAAAAAAACATGTTTTTAAGATATTTTTATTCATTATTTTTGAAAATTATTTATTTACTTTTATTTATAATATTATTAGACAATTTATTATTTTATATTTAACATGCAAATATATAGTTCCTATATTAATTAGAAAATAATAACTAAATCAACAAATATACTATAAGTGTTACATTTTTTTTCCAAGACAATTAAAAAAAACTACCTATTATCTTTTCTAATTGAAAATTTTAAAGTATTATATATTAAAGTTTATATTTTAATTATAATTTATTTTAATTTCTTAAAAAAAATATTATTTCACTTTACCATCTTCAAAAATGGTCTAATAGAATCAATTTAGTTTTACACTTTTATATTGTATACGAAACGCAAAATTATAATATATAATATTGTTTAAATTAGTCTTTTTTATTGTTGATTGAAATATACTGTTAGTTTAATTTTAAATTTTTAAACTTCTCCTTGAGTTAATTAATTAAGACTTTATAATACATTATTTTTTATAAAAATTATTTATTAAATTTAAAATTATACCCGTGCTAATACACGAGAATTACACTAGTAATAAATTATTAATGCTACTATTGCTCTTTCCCTATTTTGGCGGACGTGGACACTATAAATCACCTAATCAACATATTACGTAAATTACTTGAATATGATTTCGGTATTGATCTTGCGTAAATTAGTTACATATATTATGTCCATACACAATTAAGTTCATATATTTATTTACGACAATTTAACAAAAAATACATACGAATACTAATTATTGAATCAACTCAATACAGTTAAACATTTTAAAATAATACCAAGATAGCTTACGGTAGAAATTAAGTAATTTTTTTCGTATATTGTTTTCTATGTTATTACTTTGAAGCGATTTTTTTCGTATATTGTTTTCTATGTTATTACTTTGAAGCGATCATTAGCTGTTTATTTATCATATTAATATTTTTTGAACTAGTGTAATGTGCGTACCTTGTGTGGGTTTTAAAAAATTAATTGGTTAATTTTATTATTGTGTTTATATATATAAACGAGTTATACGTAATTATTTTATTACTTCCGATGGAAATTTGAACAAAACTTTAGATGATATTTATACATCGAAAAATAGTGATATAATTTGGTTTAACAAATATGAAATTTTTGGTGTTAGTCGATGATTCGTCGGTTGAAAAATTAATACTAAATTAAATGTCAATAAATTTATTGAAAAACAAAAATTAAATGTTGGAACCAAAATAAATGTTAAATTACAAATAGTTCCGATTTAAGATTGAAAATTTAAAAACCTAGAAGTTAATCCTCATCATAACCTATATCCTATTATTATCTACCAAACCCTAGAAGGGATTCTTACATTACTCGAAATTGGAACACGACACCAAGTTTCCAACCTCTCTCGAAGGCCATATCAAGCGCCCAAATCATCGCTTCGCTCTTCGCATAAAGATCTGACCGAGAACCCTTGAGAACCTTTGAAATCGCAAAGAGCACAAAACCAAGACAATTGCACAACACCACTCCGATTCCGGTCCTACCATCGCTCTTAAAAGACATATCACAACTTAACTTTATCGCACCACTCGACGGCCACTTCCAAACATGTTGATAGCCATCCCCGACAACATTAGATCTTTCCCACGGAAATTGTTAGAAAAACCATCTTTTATAAAAGTCTGGTCCTTCGAAATCATTCTCCCTACTGCATAGAGTTCCTCAAAAATTCTTTTGTTTCAAGCTCTTCAAGAAACCCATAACAACACCATACAAGTCTACTTTCCTTGTTAGTTAGATCCCTGAAAAACTCAAACTAGTGAGCCAAGGAAGAGACACACCGGATGAACTAGACACAAAAGGAAAGGCTTCTTATACAAACATCATCATTGCGGTGTAGCATACCAATGCGTGAAAAGACGTTTCCACCCTACCACAAACATCGCACCAAGGATCAATCATTACCCTACGATGAGCTAGGTTGTCTTTTAAAAAGATGTTTTTCAAAAGTTACAATCATCGTCATTATAATATTAAACGTTGTTGATGAAACTCCTGAATGTCATAACGCTGAAACATTGAAAGGAGCTTCCGTTAACATTAGTCATTTTAGTTGGCACTCATCCCACTCTTGCTTTCTCGAGCATTGTTTTTTAAAAGTTGCAATCATCATCATCATAATATTGTAACAAGTACCTAAATATAAATATAAATTTGTGTCGTAACTTATTTTTAAACAAACTATGAAAACTACTAATATATTTTTTTCAAACAAATATTGGATAGTTTATACTCCCTCCGTTCACAAATATTTTTGTTTTTATCTATCAATTTTGTTAAAGAATAATTGTCGTTTTAACTATTTTTAAACAGACTATGAAAATTACTAATATAAATTTGATGCATTTCCCCGTATACGCTACTCGACTCGTCGCGGGGAAATCTTTCGGCACCCTCAGTCCGGACAGAATGCTACAACACGTTATAATACATTTGTTCCTCTCCTTAGAAATTTAAAGACAATGATCTAGTTCTATCATTTTGTTTCACAAGCATAACACACACTACCCTAATACACACCTAGTATTATAAAGGTAGTTAAGTGAGTTCTATGAATTCACCTTATCCGTACTAGTCTTAACGTCCTCGCGATCATGCTAGTTAGTGATCCGAATTTCCTGATCAAGATACATCAATCATTAGAAGTATATCAACCCTTAACACTTCTCGATTTATCATTTTAATCAATCAGGGTATGATATCGAACATCGATGTAACACCCCGAATCCGTGGGACTCGGGGCGCTACTGGGGCTAGAATCTCACAATGGATCCTGACCCTAGCCTGACAACAAGTTCACTGGATCTTACAACAAGGCACAAATATATTAAAACCAAAACATCAAACTGTAATACATAAATCAAAAGGTCTACTAAACGCCGCTGAGTAAAAATCAAAACATGTATCCATATATAACAAAATCATCCCATATCCCACGCACAATGCTAGTGTACGGAAGCCCTCAGCGAATCACCACATCTGGATCACTCTGCAGTTCTCCTAACCTGCAAAGCATCTACAACACGGTATATAACCGTTAGCTAACCATTCATATATAAGATAATGCATAAAGCACAAACACAAGTCATGGAATCATAAACACAGAATCATACTGTCACACATTTACCCGGTTAATCATCTTTATAAAGTCCAAAACTCAAATCGTGTATATATATATATATATATATATATATATATATATATATATATATATATATATATATATATATATATATATATATATATATATATATATATATATATATATATGTATATGAACATATGTGACACGAGGAATATATAATCCTCGCCTCTAGTGCTATAGCCAGCTGGAGTGGTATCGGCACACCTTCCCGTATATCCTAAGGGAGTGGTGAGTGTCCATCCCGTATACCAGATCTGGCCTGACTACAGAGAACCTCCCAGACTCCACGGCAGGATGAGAGGGGCAGGTTATCACGGCCACTACAATGGGCGGTCAATAAACCATAGGTCGATAATAATCAACATCGCATGCTATCAAGCATATAACAAACACCACTCATGCAAACATCCGATATAAGGATGGTAGCTAAGTAAGTCCTACGTACTTACCTCAACCACGATCAACTCCAATCGGGAGAACAACACTGCCTAATAACAAGGCATAAAGAGATATCAAATCTCCTATCAATCAAAAGGGTCACATCAAGACCCAAGGGATCCATAAGGATCATATCCAACCTATAAACCTCAACAACCTACTAAACCTCAAAGCCATAAGCGACACATATCAATATCATAATCATCATCATCCTATCCTCATACACACATCTAGCATGCCACTAACCCACTCATACTAGGAAGAAAGGATCCATACAACTCTAGGTAGGTCCTGCACAAGACGCACCTGTGTGACAGGAAGGACGCAGGGGCCAAGCACTGGGAGGCGCAGGGGCGGCGGCACTCCCACGCATGGGCGGTGACACTGGTGGCGCAGGGGCTGCGGCACTCCCACGCAGGAGCGGTTTGCAGTGTAGAAGATGATTCCCGACTTCTTCTTCGATTCTTCACTCAACTATTTCACGTCTTCATTATCCAGCAACCATGCATACACATACATATATATACATATAGACATCAATACATATGCCTAGGTGATCCAACACAAGATTCAACTTGTGGAATCCTAAGCTAAAAGAGAAGGAAAGGAAGAAAAGAAGGAAGGAAGAAAGAAGGAAAGAAGAAGAGCTTACCACTGTTGTAGCCTAAACAGATGGAAGGGATCAACACTAACACATCTCAGCTGGCTCTCATAGCACAACATCAACATCCCAACATCATCATCAACATCAACCACACAAACTCTCTTGCAAACCAAGGAGAAAACAAGAAGAAGATCAAAGGAGAAGTAAGGAGAGAAGAAGAACGTGAGGCAGTTGTAGAATGAAGGAAACCCTTCATCTTGAAGCAAAGGAGGTAGTTATAGGGGAGGAGAAGAGTAAAGCATGATCAAGAGTCAACAATGCCGGCTGCAGCCGCAGGAAACCGCAGGGGCGGAACACAGAGGACCCGCAGGGGCGACCCACTAGACACGCAGGGGCGGCTAGGTCCTGGCTCAACACCTAAAGACTAAGGCTCTTACATCTCACCCCCTAAAAACAAGTTTCGTCCCGAAACTTGTGCAATTCCAAATCCTCTCGGACCCATATGCCGAGGTATAACTCTCTCTATCAGAGACATCACATCTCCGCTCATAAGGTATCAACCTATATCACTCTATAACCTCAAACACAGGCATGGAGGAAATCATCATCTCCAGCAACAAGATCACTATACTATCCAAGGCATAGAGGAAAACCATCTCTAGCCAAACTATCATCACATCACAAGGGCATAGAGGAAATCATCATCTCTAGCATGGAGGAAAGAACCATCTCCAGGTATAATAATCAATCGCGCTAGCACATCAAGATCTAATAAAATCATATATCACATCATAGCTAGCACGAAAATAAACACATCATAGCACATAAGCACATAATCACAACACTCACCAAGATAGCATTAAGATCTACTCATTGATCCTACAGGTACATCTATCTCGGCGTAAAACTTTGGGTTGTTCCTGTGGATACTATCCTCAGTCTCCCATGTAGCCTCATCAGGTCCTCGTCTAGACCACTGTATCCTCAACATAGGAATGTCTTTCGAACGCAGGCGTCTCATACCTCGTTCTACGACTGCAATCGGGTGCTCAATAAAAGTGTGGTCCGGCTCGACCACCAAATCATCATAACTCACAATGTGTCTCGGATCTGGTATATACTCCCTCAGTTGAGACACGTGAAACACAGGGTGAACACCCTCCAATCTCGGAGACAAGGTTAATCTATATGTTGCTCTCCCAAATCGATCCAGAATCTCGAACGGTTCGACATATCGGGGGCTCAACTTCCCCTTAATGCCAAAACGTCTAACACCTCGTGTCGGAGACACTCTCAACCACACATGAGCTCCTACTCTGAACTCTAGGGGTCTACGCCTCCTATCTGCATATGAATTCTGACGACTCTGTACAGTCAGCATCCTCTCTCTAATCAATGCTACACGGGCAACATCATCCTGAACCTGATCAGGTGTCAAACCACTAACACTGCTAGGCTCATCCTAGCATAATGGTGTGCGACATCTCCGTCCATACAATGCCTCATATGGGGCCATCCCAATCGATACATGCCAGCTGTTGTTGTACGAGAACTCAACTAGTAGGAGTTGATCCGTCCACACTTGTCCCCAGTCCAACACACAAGCTCGCAGCATATCCTCCAATGTCTGAATGGTCCTCTCTGACTGACCATCTTTCTGAGGATGGAATGTAGTCGTGAAGTGCAAACTCGTCCCCAGGGCAGTCTGAATCTGCTGCCAAAACCTCGAGGTAAATCGCCCATCTTTGTTTGAGACGATTGTCCTCGGTACACCATGGAGTCTCACTATCTGTCTAGTGTACTCCTCAGCCAATCTGCTCACTAGCCACGTTTCCCGAATAGGGATAAAACGTGTCGTCTTCATCAATCTGTCAACTACAACCCATATGGCATCAAAGCTCCTACTCGGTCTCAAACTAGTCACAAAATCCATGGTGACGTCCTTCCACTACCACTGCGGTATAGGCAGATGGAGCTCACCTCCAAGTCTACAATGCTCGATCTTGACCTGCTGACAGGTCGCACACTGTGCCACAAATCTGGCCACGTCGGGCTTCAGCCCTCCCCACCAATATGAGCGCCTCACATCCTGGTACATCTTACTCGTACCTGGATGCACTAAGTAAGGCGTATAGTGAGCCTCCTGTAATATCCTCTATCGCAAATCCGCATCAGCGGGTACACAGACACGATCGTGACGTCTCATCACTCCATCTGCTCCTATGGAGAATTGTGGTGCCTCACCACGGGACATCCTCTCTCGAATCCTCGTCAATGTCGGGCAGATCCCCTGCTTCTGTTGGATCTCACTCATCAGGAAACTGGATGTCCAACTCTAGCCAAGACAGATCTATATAGCATTTTATAAATCGTGTTCAAGAAATAGGCTTGAACGTTTGCTAAATTAGCACTTGTTAAATTGTTTTTGAAAACAGTTTTAAAAATAAAGATTGCTCGAGCAATGTTTTGATATTGTGATTTGGATTGTTCTTATGATAATTTGAGGAAGGGGCAAGGATTTACCTTGTTACCCCATTTCGGTCAATTGACCATTGGTTACGTTATACATATATATACCGGTTATTTGAGATGATATTGATTTGATTATGAGTTATATGATTTGAGTTAAGAGTATTCATTTTGACTTATGAGTATTTAATATGCCTTTATGAGATATTGTTTTGGATTTAACGCTTATTAAGATTATATAGAATTGATTTATTTTGAAATGGTTTATGAGTATTCTTTTGAGATATGTTATAGGTTTGAAACCTTTCAAGTTGACTTGAGATTTCATGACATGTTGAAATAATCTTTGGAGACTTATGACGTTATAGGTGCATGTTGCATATTCATATCTCTTGAGTATTTGAGCCATTATGATTTTAATTATTCTAAGTTGATAATTTTGAAGCATGAATGATTGCCATGAATAATGAATAATTGATATGATCATTTGAGTTTGATGTTGATGAAGTTGCATGATGTTATTTCAAGTCCTTGAGTAATTCGAAGATCATGTCATGTCATGTCATGCATGCTTATTCTCATATCTTGATCACATATATTACACTGCTTATGTATCGGCTTAGTCTATGTGGAAGACTAACCCTACCACGGTGGGGCTGGTTATGTCTTTGACATGATCAGGTACAGGAACAGTTCAGGAGCATGGAGGTCAGGAACCCTAGTGAGAGTTGTGTCGGTTGAACTTGGGGTGGTTGGTATCTATAGGATTTGTTCCAATTTCCGTTTTATTATATTTAGGGTTGGTTCACGCTTCTGATTTATGAGTATTGTTTACCCCGAGTTTGACCAATCATGGTCATTTGTCATTGCGGGTGTTGTTACCCTTGTGGTTGACGTCATGGGACGTCTTTCAGTTTCCTTTGATCTTTCGTTGATGAGTTGTCATTTCTGGTTATCATTATATCTTTTGTAATACCCTGAGGGAGTCCTTGTCCGGGGCTCCTGGCACTGTGACGCTTATCCCATTTTGGGGGCGTTACAGAAGTCTCGCTGTAACTGAGGCTGAACTGTCAGTCTCGCAATCGCTTTCTCTCTAGGCGTGTTCCTGCTCAGGGCGTCGGCGACAATGTTCGCCTTCCCCGGATGATACAGAATCTCCAGATCAAAGTCCTTGATCAACTAAAGCCACCTACGTTGGCGGTTATTCAATTCCCGCTGCGTAAAAATATACTTCAGACTCTTGTGGTCTGTGAAGATCTGACATGTAGCACCATACAGGTAATGTCTCCTGATCTTTAGTGCATGAACCACCGCTGCCAACTTCAGGTCATGAGTCGGGTAGTTCTCCTCATACGTCTTCAGCTATCTAGACGCATATGCAATCACTCTGCCTCGTTGCATCAACACACATCCCAAGCCTAGCTTGGATGCATCACTGTAAACCACAAAATCATCTGTGCCCTACGACTGTGCTAAGATAGGAGCGGGAGTCAAACGTCTCTTCAACTCCTCAAAACTCTGTGTACACTGCTCAGACCATACAAACCTGGTGGTCTTCCTCAACAAACTTGTAAGTGGACGGGCAATCACAGAGAATCCCTCCACAAAGCGTCGGTAATAGCCGGCTAGGCCAAGAAAGCTACGTACTTCCTTGACGTTCATCGGTGTCGTCCATGTTGCCACTGACTCGATCTTCGCCGGATCAACCTTGATCCCCTCGGCGGAAACAATATGACCCAGGAATGCTACCTCTAGCATCCAGAACTCGCACTTAGAGAACTTAGCATAAAGTTCTCTATCTCGTAAAACTCGTAACACAATCCTCAACTGTCCTGCATTTTCCTCTTTGCTACGAGAGTACATCAGAATATCATCTATGAAGACTACCACAAACTGATCCAGGAAATCGATGAATATGTTGTTCATCAATTCCATGAACACTGCTGGGGCATTCGTAAGCCCAAAAGGCATCACTACAAACTCTTAGTGTCCATATCGGGTCCGAAATGCCGTCTTGTGCAAATCCTGCTGTCTCACCCTCAGCTAGTGATACCCTGAGCACAGGTCAATCCTGGAGAACACCGTCGCTCCCTGAAGCTGATCTATCAAGTCGTCAATACGGGGCAATGGATACTTGTTCTTGATGGTCACCTTTTTCAGCTCTTTGTAGTCGATGCACAGTCTCAACGATCCGTCCTTCTTCCGCACGAAGAGGACAGGTGCTCCCCACGGGGATACGCTAGGGCGGATGAAGCCCTTCTCAGCCAACTCCTCGAGTTGCTTCTTCAGTTCCAACATCTCGACAGGCGCCATACGATATGGGGCCTTCGAGATAGGTCTCGTACTTGGCTCCAACTCGATGCCAAAGTCCACACTTCTCTGAGGCGGAAAACTGAACGGCTCAGCAAACACATCTGTAAACTCGCAGACCACTGTGATATCCTCTAATGCTAGACTCTCCCCATCCTTCATGGCATAACACCAGAAGGCCTCACAACCTTGTGCGATCAATCTCGCTGCACGTACCGCGTTGATCGCCATGCTTGACTTCCCAAGGTCCCAACCTCGGAAAACATCTATCTGACCTAACTCTGTAGAGACTGTCACGGTCCTCCTACCTACATCTAATACCGCATGATGCCTACCATTCAATCCATACCCAAAATGACGTCCACATGCACCAACGGCATGACAAAGAAATCAACAAGTAACACACGAGTCCCCACACAAATGGGACAATCATATATCTCGCGGGTACCTCTGACCCTACTACCATCGGGTAATCCTATACTAAAGGGTATCCCCTCGGTCGTAACTAGACTCAAACGCTCAACACATGCATAAGATATAAATGAATGCGTAGCTCCCGTATCAAAAAAAACTCCAACAGGTAAACCATAAATCAAAATGGTACCTGTAGCAGCTGGTGCAGCTGGCTCCTCTGCACTCCTCATCTCAAAAGCTCTACCCTGTGCTCCTCTAGTGTCAGTGGTACTCCCACTACGACCTCTACCTCTACTCGACCTGGGAGCAGATCCTTGAGTAGTAGGACGATCTAGGACTCTCTACTGTCCCTGTGTCTGCTGCTGAGGTGGCCTCTGCCCACCTCCCGCTACACTAGCAAGAGAAGAACCCTGTTGCAATGAAGCTCCGCCTTATCTACAGAAGACAACTCTGTGACCTGGTTTGCCACAAGTGAAGCAAGTCACTGACAGCCTGGTGCACTCTAGTCATATATGTCCATAATCACCACAGTTAAAGCACTGTCGTCGCTTATCTGCAACCGGTGCAGATGAGGGGTAACTTGGGCGTCTCTGGCTTCGCCCGGAACCCGCAGCTCCACCAGTACCACTAGTCTGCCCAGCCCGCTGTCTCTTCTCAGACCAGAGGTCTGAGAAGCTCTCCTCTGTCCAGCCTGCTCCCGCTCATAATCAGAGGCTCTACCTTGATAGTCCATCAGGGACTCACAGTGAAAAAAGATATACATGCTGATCCACAGGAGGTGCAGTTGGGCCCAACAAGGCCAGCTATTCTAGAAATCTCCTGATCGCCTCAAAGACTGGTACGTCCTCAAAGTCAGCCTCAACAAAATCCCACAGTTTCTCCCTCCTCAACGAGGCAGGGCAGAAACGATCTCTGATCAAACTCCTCATATGGTCATAGCTAGTAACATGACTCCGCACGGATCTCCACCAATACTGTGCCAAGTCTCGGAATAGAGTATGCACTAACTTTATCTGTCGGTCCTCTAGACATCTAATAGACTCAAGGGCTGAATCTACATGTCCAATCCACAACTCCACCTCTAATCCCACCTTCCCAGAGAAAGGGGGTACTCCCATCTGATGAAATTCCTTCAACCAAGTGTCTGGTCGAGGCCCTCTATGCTCCTCTGGAACTCGAGTAATCTCAACAGCACGTGCCGTACAACTGGCACCTAAGTAGCTCCATGGGATCTCTCAAACGATCCCCTCTGTACTGGCAAATCCGGGGCACATCTACCCGCTCTGGCAGCCTCCTCCACTCGTATGATGTACGCGCGGAACTCTGGTCCCCCATAGAGACATGATCCGAGTCATCTGACTGGACTCGTTGTGGTCTCTATCTCTTAGTCATACCGTTCCCAGTCTCAAGAACGACACTCTCAGCAACATCCTTATGGACCTCCTCCGCTGCAGGTGGATCAACAGCGGGAATCTGACCCTGTCCTACCACTACTGGAGGAAGAGGGGGTCTACCCCTACCTCGTCCAACTGCAAATAAAGCTCTAGTCCGAACCATCGGCAGGGTATGCACACCTAACTTAAAAGGTTGTATATATGCCATATGTATAGATATATATATATATATAATACTTAAGGTCAATCACAACATCACATAAGGTAATATATATATACTGTCGAGGTCCTCAGAGGGGTGATGGCTTCTCGTACACACTATCCCAAAACATTTGTACTCATTTTAAAACCAAAAACCTTTTGAAAAGTCAGACCCCTTTCGGGTTCTGTTTATTTATGTATTAGAACTTTATCGCAGATTGCAAGTGCCATTGTTGTCAACCTAAGACTTTGATACCAACTTTGTAACACCCTGAATCCGCGGGAGTCGGGGCGCTATTAGGGCTAGAATCTAACAATGGATCCTGACCCTAGCCTAACAACAAGTTCATTGGATCTTACAACAAGGCACATATAGATTAAAATCAAAACATCAAATTGTAATACATAAATCAAAAGGTCTACTAAACGCCGCTGAGTACAAACCAAAACATGTATCCATACATAACAAAATCATCCCATATCACACGCACAATCCTAGTGTACGGAAGCCCTCAGCGGATCACCCCATCTGGATCACTCTGCAGTTCTCCTAACCTGCAAAGCATCTACAACACTGTATATAACTTTTAGCTAACCATTCATATATAAGATAATGCATAAGCACAAACACAAGTCATGGAATCGTAAACACATAATCATGTTGTCACACAATTACCCGGTTAATCATCTTTATAAAGTCCAACACTCAAATCATATATATATATATATATATATATATATATATATATATATATATATATATATATATATATATATATATATATGTATATTAAAATATGTGACACGAGAAATATATAATCCTCGCCTCTGGTGCTATAGCCAGCTGGAGTGGTATCGGCACACCTTCCCATATACCCTAAGGGAATGGTGAGTGTCCATCCCGTATACCAGATCTGGCTGACTACAGAGAACCTCCCAGACTCCACGGCGGGATGAAAGAGGCAGGTTATCACGGCCACTACAATGGGCGGTCAATAAACGATAGGTCGATAATAATCAACATCGCATGTTATCAAGCATATAACAAACACCACTCATGCAAACATCCGATAAAGGGATGGTAGCTAAGTAAGTCCTACGGACTTACCTCAACCTCAAGATATCCTCAACCACGATCAACTCCAATCCGGAGAACAACACTGCCTAATAACAAGGCATAAAGAGATATCAAATCTCCTATCAATCAAAGGAGTCACACTTAGACCCAAGGGATCCATAAGGATCATATCCAACCTATAAACCTCAACAACCTACTAAACCTCAAACCCATAACCGGAACTTATCGATATCATAATCAACATCATCCTATCCTCATACACACACCTAGCATGCCACTAACCCATTCAAACTAGGAAAGGAAAGGATCCATACTATTCTAGGTACGTCCTGCACAAGACGCACCTGCGTAACAGGAAGGACGCAGGGGCGAAGCACTGGGAGGCGCAGGGGCGGTGGCACTCCCACACAGGGGCGGTGACACTGGTGGCGCAGGGACGGCGACACTCCCACGCATGGGCGGTTTGCAGTGCAGAAGATGATTCCCGACTTCTTCTTCGATTCTTCAGTCAACTATTTCACGTCTTCATCATCCAGCAACCATGCATACACATACATATATATACATATAGACATCAATACATATGCCTAGGTGGTCCAACACAAGATTCAACTTGTGGAATCCTAAGCTAAAAGAGAAGGAAAGGAAGAAAAGAAGGAAGGAAGAAAGAAAGAAGGAAAGAAGAAGAGATTACCACTGCTGTAGCCTAAACAAAATGGAAGGGATCAGCACTAACACATCTCAGCTGGCTCTCATTGCCAACATCAACATCCCTACATCATCATCAACATCAACCACACAAACTCTCTTGCAAACCAAGGAGAAAACAAGAAGAAGATCAAAGGAGAAGGAAGTAGAGAAGAAGAATGTGAGGCAGCTGGAGAATGAAGGAAACCCTTCATCTTGAAGCAAAGGAGGTAGTTATAGGGGAGGAGAAGAGTAAAGCATGATCAAGAGTCAACAATGCCGGCTGCAGCCGCAGGAAACCTCAGGGGCGGACTCCTTGAGCCGCATGGGCGGAACACAGAGGACCCGCAGGGGCGGCCCACTTGACACGCAGGGGCGGTCCAGGCTCATAACCTAAAGACTAAGGCTCTTACAATCGATACCCTACGACCTAGGTTCACGGACCTAGACGTCCATTCCACGTTCTTATATCATTATTAAATCATTTCACTAGCGTCCCGCTATCTCGGGCGTCTCGTATTCCGTCTGTCGTTATCCATCGTCTTGACTACTCTTAGTTGCATTCCAATTCCACTAACATAACATTTCTCAATTGATGGAGGACCATCACGTGAACCATCATATGACTCACCATCGCCCCAAAGGAACCACGGACCCATTACAAGGTCACGCGCCCAGGAGGTTCAAGAGACTACGTCAAGGGAGTTATTGTTAATGCATGGTAGATTACAAGAATTATTTAATGTTAATAAGTCATTCATTACTCTCTTAACTATTTCAGGAACCTATGATCAAGATTACTCAGCCATGCAAACGTTGGATCAACGAGGACATGAAGCTGAGTTTGGAAGCTTTCTAGCGGAACATATGCGAAGGCACACACGCCTGGCGGACGGGAAGGAGCAAGCGGAAAGCAAGCTTGGCGGACGGGAGGAAGCTAGCGGAAGCAAGGGAGCACCGGCGCTCCTCGACGCGAACCCTAATTTCCGTCCGTGCTCTTCGGCGCCAGCGGCACTGATCGGCGGGAACCCTAATCTCCGCCCAGGCTCCACAACGTCAACGGGTCCAAACCCTAATTCCCACTCGTGCTCCTCGACGCCAGCGGCGCTGATCGGCGTGAACCCTAATTTCCGCTCGAGCTCCTCGACGCCAACGACACCTACCGGTGTGAACCCTAATCTCTGCCTGGCGCTCTCGGCAGTCTCGGTCGAGAATCTTAAATACCGCCCGGCGTCCTCGGTAGTCTCGACCGAGATCTTTGAGACCCGCCCGGAGCACTCGGCCACGAACTCACATTTCCGTCTGTCCTCTTTAACAGCAACGCCGCAAGATCTTAGCCTCCGTCCGGGATGGCTGACAACCTCGGGTCTTCAACGACAAACTCGGCCGGGATTCGGAACCCTAATTTTCCGCCGGGTCAACCCTTGAACCCTAAATCCCGCCCGGATGAGCCCGTGTGTCCGCCCGGCCCGCCGACTGATGCTTGGGAAGCAAGGATCTATTTTCATGGAATTATTTATGGACAAATAGTTTTTGTTATGTTTCTTAGCTACATTTGTGGGAGCTCTCTTATCAGCTACTTCCACTAATGTATTTTTATTTTATTTATTTATTTTGTCTTAGATAAGGAGTCTATATATAGTCTCTTTAGTTTCTTTAGTCAGACACATTATTTTTGCTTGAATATTGAACGTTGTAATTCATTCACAAAATCAATCAAAGAAAGAGAGAGCTTTGGTTGGCATTGTTGTTGTTTGCTTGGTAGAGCTTGTTTGTGTCAACCAATCTGGATTGGTGCTTCGAGCCTTCACAAGTCCCTCTTTGTGTTATTTCCGTCGGGAGCTAGTGTAAAGTTGTATTGGGGTTGGGTCAAAGGCATTCACGAGCCGGGGTCTTGACTACTAAACCAAGGTTCTTCATCGTTGAACTTTTGGTTCTACTCAACGTTTTTCCTACTTCCATTTTCATCCTCATGTCTAGTTCACATCCACTTCCATTCTCTACCTGATTTGGGATCATTATACCTAGATCGGCTAACCCACGGTTCTATTCCCATATCAGTTGGTATCAGAGCTCAGTTGGTACAATTGATCATTTACATTCATTTTTTTTCTACCTTTCAATTATTGCTTGACTAGTTATGGATTTGACTTGTGCTTGAAGTGATCAAAACCAAAGGCTTCTTTTGGCCGGCCATCATCTAGAGGAGGGTTGATTCTCAAAAAAAAAAAAAAAACGCACTTTGCCTTACAACAAGAAAGTTTCGGCTGCCTCGGTCGAGATTCCAAAATCTCGCCCGAAATTTTCAACAGTCTCGGTCGAGATTCCAAAATCTCGCCCGGAATTTTTAGCAGCCTCGGCCGAGACTCCCAAATCTCGCCCGGGATTATCAGTTTTCTCCTCTCCCTTAAAGTCTCTAGTCAAAGTACAAGAGACCGTTACAAGTTAAAAAAAAAAAAAAAAAAAAAAAAAAACTACCATTGCCGGTCCATCTACTAGTCCATCACCAAGCACAAGGAAAGGTCCCCTCTTAGTGAGCAATCCCTCCTTCAAGTCCCGTTTCATCACAATCCCAAAAAGTCAATACTCCACTTTGGGGTGTCTTGATCCATTTCCAACTCTAACATCAGTTCCGGCGTTCTAGTCCAAAGAGTTGCTAAGAAGGTTCGAACTCGTGATCCTAAGGTGTTGATCCTTACAAACCGAACCACAAGCGTGGCAATACCAACAAGAGAGTGAGAGATACACAAGCGAGGTTATTTTTCACTAACCTAAATCATTTCATTGTTTGTCTACTTTGAGCATGTCTAGGTCCCGAAGCCCAAGCAAGGCTAGCAGCGAGACCGTCACGCCCGAGATGTTCGACCTATTGAAGAAGCTTTCCGATTCCGTAGCTAGCATATCCAAACGGATGGAAACTATGGAAGCCCGAACCCCACCGCCTCGGACGCCACCCATGAGAAGCACCTATGAGTTTGGCGGACCCTCTCACGTGACTAGAGAGACGCCTTTCCTAATGCATCTAACGTCCCACCTTTTGTTGATGATTTTCAGCGTCGGAATGAAGTCCCTTTTGAAGACGAACCATGGGAGGACTACCCACGACAATACCAACCGCCGAGGCAAGGAAGAGAACGGGAGAATGCTCGGCCCTACCAAGAACAAGATGGCCTTGGCAAGGTCAAAATCAAGATCCCCGCCTTTGAAGGAAAGTGTGATCCCGACGTCTACATGGAGTGGGAGACTAAGGTTGAACAAATCTGGTTGTGTCACAACTCCAGCGACCATAAGAAGGTTCAACTAGTTGCCCTAGAGTTCCAAGGTTATGCCTTGGTATGGTGGGATCACGTGGTTAAGGAGAGAGTGCGAACATTAGATCCTCAAATCACTACATGGGAGCACATGAAGGCACTCATGAGATCAAGGTCGTCCCTCCCCATTACACCCGAGAGCTTCGGTAACGATTGGAAAATTTGAGACAAGGCTCTCTTAGCGCTGAGGAAGCTTATACCAACATGCAAGTCGCTATGGTGAAGGCCAACGTTCTAGAAGATGAAGAAAACACAATGGCTAGGTATCTTCGCATTCTTAACTCTAATTTGGCTAATGAAGTTGATATGTAGCCCTACAGTACCATGGAGCAATTGCTACACTTAGCAATCAAGGTGGAAAGGAAGACTAAACTACAGAACCGGGAGCACAAACCGACCTACGACACATCCAATGCTTGGAAATCACAAGGGAGCCGGCTGTCTAGTCAAAGTAGAGATCAAGGAGGCCATAAGGAGGAGAGGAAACCGGCGCCTATGGGTCAAGAAGGTCAAAGAAGAGCTGCCACACCTTCCACTACACCACAACCCTTGAATGAGCCTTCAAGTGGTCCTCGAGGGAGTACTTCTAACTCTAACTCTAGAACTAGGGATATTGTGTGTTTTAAATGCCAAGGTAGAGGTCACATGAGTAGGGAATGTCCTAATAGACGCACTTTGATCATAAATCATCTAGGACAATATGAAAGTGAAGATGACTTGGATTTTGATAATGAAAATGCACTAGTTGATGATCATGAGCAAAATGAAACTGATGATTGGATTGAGTATGAGCATGGTGAATCATTGATAGCTAGGAGAACTTTGCATGTCCAACTAGCACCTTGTGAGGATAATCAACGTGAAAATCTTTTTCATACAAGATGTAGCATTAAAGGAAAGGTGTGTAATGTGATAATTGATGGAGGGAGTTGTTGCAACATAGCTAGCACTGAAATGGTTAATAAATTGCAACTTTCTACATTTTATCACCCTAGACCATATAAGTTACATTGGATGAATGAGTGTGGGGAACTTAAGGTAAATAAGCAAACTAGGGTCAATATAACATTAGGATCATATGAGGATATAATTGTATGTGATGTTGTGCCCATGAATGCTTGTCACTTGTTGCTTGGCCGTCCATGGCAATATGATAGGAAGGTTGTGCATGATGGTTTTTCTAACAAATATAGTTTTGAGTATAAAGGTAAAACTTTAACACTTAAACCTATGACGCCCATACAAATAGCCGAATATTATGAGAACAAGAGGATAGATCAAGAAGCCTCTCAAAAATCTAAAAATTCACGGCCTAAGTGTAAGGAGGATAAAACCCATCAAACTCTTTTAGCCCAACCAACAAGTAGCTACCTTGAGTCTAGGAATGAATATGTGCATAATTATGCTTCTATGGATGTCCTAATGTTGAGTTTATGTAAGTCATTAGTAACGGCAACCAAGGAAGCCAAACCTCCACTCCCTAGCTCTATCCAAGGTCTCTTAGACGAGTTTGAGGACGTCTTTCTTGAGGAGATTCCGGTTGGCTTGCCGCCCATTAGGGGCATTGAACACCAAATAGATTTAATTCCCGGAGTCACTCTCCCCAATAGACCGGCCTATAGGATGAACCCTAAGGAAGCCCAAGAAATTCAAAACCAGGTTCAAGACTTGCTAGATAAGGGGTATGTTAGGGAAAGCTTATGTCCTTGTGCCGTTCCTGTCCTCTTAGTACCCAAGAAAGATAATACTTGGAGAATGTACATTGATTGTAGAGCGATCAATAACATTACTATCAAGTATAGGCACCCCATCCCACGTCTAGATGACATGCTTTGATGAGCTACATGGAGCCACAATTTTTACTAAAATTGACCTTAAGATTGGCTACCATCAAATTAGAATGAGGGAAGGGGATGAGTGGAAAGCGGCCTTTAAAGCCAAGTTTGGTCTATGAGTGGTTAGTAATGCCTTTTGGACTAACTAATGGTCCTAGTACTTTCATGAGATTGATGAATCATATTTTGAGACCTTAAATTGGTTTGTTTGTTGTGGTATATTTTGATGACATTCTTATCTATAGTAAGTCATTAAAAGAACATGAAGATCATTTGAGAAATGTGCTTGCTACATTACGTATAGAATACTTGTATGCTAATATGAAAAAAGTGTGATTTCTATACTAACCGAGTCATTTTTCTTGGATTTGTAGTAAGTGTCAATGGCTTGCAAGTGGATGAAGAAAAGATCAAAGCCATCAATGAATGGCCTACCACTCGATCGGTTGGTGATGTAAGGAGCTTCCATGGCTTAGCGACCTTCTATAGAAGATTTGTGAGGGAGTTTAGCGCCATTGCCGCACCGCTCACGGCTTTGACCAAAAAGAAGGTTCCATTTGAGTGGAATGAACCTCAAAAAAGAGCATTTGAGGAGCTAAAGAAACGTCTCACCCATGCACCACTCCTAGCTCTACCGGATTTCACTAAGCCTTTCGAGGTTGAGTGTGACGCTTCCAGCATAGGCATTGGAGGCGTACTCATGCAGGAAGGTAAGCCTCTAGCTTTCTTTAGTGAGAAATTGAAGGGTGCATGCTTAAATTATTCCACATATGACAAAGAATTGTATGCCTTGTTTAGAGTGCTCAAAACGTGGCAACATTATCTTTGGCCCCAAGAGTTTATTTTGAAAACAGATCATGATTCACTTAGACACTTTAGGAGCCAAGATAAGCTAGATAGGAGGCATGGTAGATGGATGAAATTCATTGAAACTTTTCCTTACATTATCAAGTATAAGAAGGGAAAAGATAATGTAGTGGCGGATGCCTTATCTAGGAGATACACTTTGATCACCACCTTGGAATCTAGAATGTTAGGTTTCACTAACATTAAAGAATTATATGTGGATGATGCTGATTTTGGGGAGATATTTCATAGATGTACTACACAAGGGCCTTATGATAAGTACTTTTTGTTTGAGGGATTTTTGTTTAAAATGGATAAGGTTTTCATACCTAGATATTCCCTTAGGTTGTTATTGGTGGAGGAAGCCCATAAGGGAGGCTTAATGGGGCATTTTGGGAGAGATAAGACCTATCACATGTTGCAAACCCATTTTTATTGGCCTCACATGTTAAGAGATGTAGAACACATGCTTAAGAAGTGCATTGAATGTCTTAAGGCTAAATCTAGATCACAACCCCATGGTTTGTACACACCTCTACCAACGCCTAGGGCCTCTTGGGAAGACATAAGTATGGATTTCGTTGTAGGGCTACCTAGGACTAAGAAAGGAAGAGATTCAATTTTTATGGTGGTAGATAGATTCTCTAAAATGGCACATTTTATTCCATGTCAAAAAACTAATGATGCATACAATGTCGCAAATTTATTCTTCAAGGAGATAGTTAGATTGCATGGAATACCTAAGACCATTGTTAGTGATAGAGATATTAAATTCTTGAGTTTCTTTTGGAAAACTCTTGGGGGAAAGATGGGAACTAGATTGCTATTTTCGACCTCTAGCCATCCTCAAACGGATGGACAAACGGAAGTCACCAATAGGACCCTAACTACACTCCTTAGAACCATTTTGAAAAACAATTTGAAGGAATGGGAAAACATTTTGCCACATGTCGAGTTTGCTTATAATCGAACAATGCATTCTTCCACTTCTTTGTCACCTTTTAAATGTGTTTATGGTTTTAATCCCTTTGACTCCTATGGATCTTTTACCGATCCCTCAAAAGGATCGAGTAGCTTTTGATGCTTTGGAACAAGCGGAAATGATTAAAGAACTCCATGAAAAGACCAAGGCTACGCTTCAAAGGAAAGGAGTTGAAGTCGCAACTAGAAACAACAAGGGACGAAGGCAATTGGTTTTCCAACCCGGTGATCTAGTTTGGTTACATCTAAGGAAGGAGAGATTTCCGAGGAAACGCCAATCGAAGCTTGCTCCACGGGGTGACACACCGTTCAAAGTTCTACACCGGGTTAACGACAATGCATATGTTTTAGATTTACCGGAGGACTATGGAGTAAGCACAACTTTCAACGTGGGAGACTTGAGCCGATATGAAGGAGAGTTGGAGCAAGGAATTAATTCGGGGTCGAATTCTTCCCAAGAAGGGGTGGATGATGGAGGACCATCATGTGAACCGTCATATGACTCACCACCGCCGCAAAGGAACCACGGACCCATTACAAGGTCACGGGCCAAGGAGATTCAAGAGACTACGTCAAGGGATCTATTGTTAATGCATGGTAGATTACAAGAATTATTTAATGTTAATAAGTCATTCATTACTCTCTTAACTATTTCAGAAACCTATGATCAAGATTGCTCAGCCATGCAAACGTTGGATCAACGAGGAAATGAAGCTGAGTTTGGAAGCTTGCTAGCGGAACGTATGCATGGCGAAGGCACGGAACACATGCCTGGCGGATGGGAAGGAGCAGACGGAAGCAAGAAGAAGCAAGGGGAAAGCAAGCTTGGCGGACGGGAGGAAGCTAGCGGAAGCAAGGGAGCACCGGCGCTCCTCGACGCGAACCCTAATTTCCGTCCGTGCTCTTCGGCGCCAACGGCACTGATCGGCGGGAACCCTAATCTCCGCCCAGGCTCCGCAACGTCAACGGGTCCGAACCCTAATTCCCGCCCGTGCTCCTCGACGCCAGCAGCGCTGATCGCGTGAACCTAATTTCGCTCGGCTCCTCGACGCTGTGAACCCTAATTTCCGCTCGAGCTCCCCGACGCCAGCGAACCACGAGCTCCTCGACGCCAACGACACCTACCGGCGTGAAACCCTAATCTCCGCTGGCGCTCTCTCCAGTCTCGGTCAAGATTCTTAAATCCGCCCGGCGTCCTCGGTAGTCTCGGCCAAAGATCTTGAGA